>JARHVA010006977.1:0-257500 GCA_037957365.1 Torreya grandis | reverse complement strand
GACTATTGGTACTAGCATAACTACACTATAATCAAGATAGAGAAACTAGGGTCCCTACTCTAAATTGACCCTATTTTATTCTCTAAAATTAGAAGAATAAGATATACCTTTTTAAATATATAATAGTGTAGATACGCATATAAGTACCAATCACAAAGGGTATTATCATAAGACTCATCTAATAATTGGCCAAATGCAATATTCATAGAGGAGGAACCTTAATTGAGTCAAAAAGATCAGGGCCTATTATGGTTTGAATTAATCACAATATCAAGATTGGGGCCTCAAAAATAGAGTGGGGAAATACCTCAATACATTATAAATAAGGGATTCCACATTCATTATAGATATAATATTTTTGAACATGATCAAATTTTCACCAATGCTACAAATGACTCATAATTCTACATTCACATGAATCAATATAAAATTCCAATGGTAGTAGCCCATACAATCCAATAAGACCCTTCAATCACTAGGGAATGGGAAGATAAACTTGTAGAGGATAAATATAAATTTGAAATCCATCAGTGGCCCTAACCCCTAGATAAATTATCACCATAGCATGATCATCTTTCCTCTCCACATCAAGTAGAAGTTTTTTTATTAGAGGAAGGTGCCTCTCAATAGAATATGGGTACCAAGATTATGAATAACATTATTAAGGGACTTACAAACCCTTGACCATTATCTATAGTCTATTTCCCCATAGAAATAAGGACTTTGCCCCTTATATTTGGACAAGAAACATAAATCTATCTAGCACCCCTACCTTCATTAACTACAGTTCAATAGGTAAGTCTTCTTGCATTCTTGTAGAGTTATTTTATTACTCTTCCATTTATAATTTCAAATCCTCCACCTCATACCACTTATTCCATTCCCACTTCATCTCTATCTATTAAATCCCCTACATCTCCCATCCCATCCATTTCAAGTTAAGGCCCTATATCCACCTATCCATACATTATGACCTAAAGGAGAAAACCCAAGCCTCCTCCTTAAACTCCTTTGAATATGCAAATAAAAGAAATAAAAAGAGTAAAATGAGGAACCAAAATAGATTAAGCCTATCCAAGTGCTGGATAGTGATGAAGAAGGAAAGTGGTATATTGAAGAAGAGTGGGTGTATAGATAAGACACATAACCTAAATAAGAAAAAAAAATACAAGGAAACAAATGAAGAAAAATAAACTCAATCTAGAGATACTGAGATATTAGGGGAGGCTGAATAAGTTAAATCAATTGATATAATAAATTGAAAGGATAAATAATAAGTGAAACAATAAAATAATGATTTAACATCCATTGAATTACTTGAGTAAAATAAGATGATTGAGTCGTATGTTAAATATGTTTTGAAATAAGTTCCCACTATATCACCTACATCTCTATGTTTCTCCGCTAGATCTATTTACTACATTATCATCCTTTCTATCAGAGACACCAGATACTAGGTAGAGAAAAGATATTATTAGTAAAGAATAAATTTAAGATTTGAATAAGTTAGTGTATTACTTTGCTTCTTCCTTTAAAATTATAAATACTCGCATGGTCACTGTGTCATCCACTAGTTAAACTACTGCATCTCTTTATCTATTTGAATCATTACAAAAATATTATTTAAAAACTAAGTCATTATGGGCCCATGCTCGTATTTAGGAAATTGGGCCATAAACATATAATTATTTTGATTATTTAATTCATTTAATAACTACCTCAATAATGGTCAAACCCTAAGACCTTAAAAATAATGTTCATTTTAAATACTTAGTGTCTTTGTCTATTTTTAATCCTTGATCACCACCTAGACCTAATTGGATATAATCATCTCTCATTCTACTTAAATTGATTCATCTATAATGACAATTTTAAGGACTCTAGGATAAAATAGATACGTGGTGGAAACCATAACCCAAAGGAATTTCTTAGGGTAGATTAGGGTTATTCAACTATTAGTTCAAGTAACAATTAAAATAAGTTATTTAATGCTTCCTCCATGATTTTTCCCACCTATATCCTCTGGCAATATTAGTCAACCTAAGGATTAAGGAGAGATCATTGTCCCTACATGGGTTATGGAGTCTAAAGAGAGGGAAAATGATATAATGGGCCTAGTCCTTAAAAAATTGCCTATAATAACCACAAATTTGACAAGAAAAGTGTCATTACATAAAGGGTTAAGAAGATAAATACTATAGTCAAGAGAGAATAAGAGGTAATAATGAATCAAAGAGATAATTTATTTCCCTAGAAAAAGAAGCATGAAAAATCCCAATGACCTTGATGAGTATATATATATATATATATATATATATATATATGCATATGTATGTATACACATGCATATGTATGTATATATATACATACATACATATGTACATATATATATATATGTATATATATATGTATATATGTATGTATGACTATATATATATGAATATATATATATATACATGTATACATATATATATATATACATAGATACATATATATATGTATATATATACATATGTGTGTGTGTGTGTGTATATATATATATGTATCTATGTATATATATGTATATATATATATATAAATACACACATATATATATACATATATATACATACATATATATATATACGTACATATATATGTATATATATACATATAAATATATATATATATATGTATATATATATATGTATATATATATATGTATATATATATGTGTGTATTTATATATATATATAGATATATACATAGATATACATATATACATATATATATATACACACATATATATATATATATGTACGTATGTATGTATATATATAAATATGTGTGTTTATATATGTGTATATATATATATATATATATGTATGTATGTATGTATATATATGTATATATGCATATATATATATATGTATATATGTATATATATACATACATACATACATACATACATATATACATACATACATACATACATACATATATGTATGTATGTATGTATCTATGTATATATACATAGTGGATACAATAGGGCAAGTAATGAAATAAATGTATAGAATCTAGTATCAAGTCAAAAAAAGGATATTGTATATCTAGATCACTGAAGCCCCAAGATAGATAATTGATAATGTTCAGAGTCTAACAAAGAAATTATATAATATTCTAAACACTATAAGAACTTCCAAGGGTGAATCTTATCCTCAAAGGGAAAATGTCTTAATCATTTGGAATTAGTTTAAAGAAATGAACAAAGGCTCAAATTCTTGGTATATTATGCCATAAATATCTCCTATAGTCACCTAAACATCATGACTACCCAATAGATTGTATGGACTTTGAATTATGTGATCTTTAAGAGAGATAGTGCCTATAATTAACACCAATAGGTAAAAGCCTTGATAGCATAATCTATAAATCAGGAAAGGGAGGCAATTGATATTTTAAGAGATATGAGAGTCACCAATGTGATAACCCCTATAGTGAAGCTAGTGAACAAGACCACTTTTGAGGTATTATGAAAGGTGGATACATAAAGCTTCAAAGCTAAAGTCAAAGGCACTATGTATAAGGCTAATAAGAAAATTTTACAATTGATTGATTTTACTAAGGACAAAGTGAATATTGTAGAGGCCTTTTAGAGTTGGATTCAAAGATTCATAAAACTAGAAAATAAGGCTAACGTATGATGTTCCAAAAATATTTAAGTCATCCATTCTCAATTACAGTATTATCAATGATGAATTGGACACCACAAATTCCTTATATGAACAACTTAAAGATTTTGAAAAATTAGATAACCCACATAAATCACACATTTAGGCACTCAACCACATTTGGAAATTCATAAAATGGTGAAAACTTATATTAAGACCACTAGTGATTATCATGTAACAATCATGGCCATGCCACCATTAGTTGCTACTTCAACTAGTTATCCACATGCTAGGCTTTAAACTACTTTAGTTACTATGACTAGATTGCAACCCATTTCTTCTAAGAGTAGTTCAAAGATGGAACTATAGATAAATATAAATATATATGTTTTTATGTACTCTATTTTAAAGGGGACTCATATCTCCATTCTATTTTTTATCATATGATATTTATATTGTAATTATGAAATTTTGGTTGGCTATTTTATTTATATCCTTCAGATGTATACTTTGCACAAGTTTTTTAATTCAAATTATAAAAATAGACATTGATTTGAGGATAAGACACTACCTCCATGAGATATATATATGTTTATATCCTCCTAATTATATAGGGAGGGTAATTATTTTGGTTATTAGTCTGGATGTGAAATTTTCTATTCTTATTTGAACCTTTAATTCATTGAATAAGTTCCATTATTATATTATTTTAGTCTTTAGGTTATGTATAAGTGTTATTTTATGTAGTTATTAATATTTTTTAGTATCTAATTTGAATTCTCTATATTTAATAATCATTATCTCCCTTTATACATGTGCTAATATAGTTTTAAAAACACAACCCTTGACTATGAGAATAAAAGTTTATTATGTATAGTTCCCTCTATCTCCTAATTATTATTTTATATTTTTTTGATAGTAGTAACCTGTAATAAGCATTAGGTACCTAACTACTTGTTAAAGCCATTGTGCAAGATCCAATGTATAAGGTTTTAATCTAACTCTAATTGACAAGCCTTATTTTCTACTCTACACTTATTTTTTTTGAGTTTGTTTTGACTTGGTTCACATTAGGTTAGACTAAAACATCCACCCATCTAAATTAGGTCAAAAATCATGTTGTATCCAAACCATCTAGGGTACAAACTAGTTTTCTCACTAATATCCCACCACAAGGTTGCTTACAAAACCTGATACCATATAACCCATGATTTTAAGTGAGTCTTAATTCACCAATCCTAACCTATTAAAGGCTACCTCATAATATTATTAGGTGTGCATAAATAGATAATCAATAGGAATAAAATTGTCTCTAGAAAGAGGGCCACATTTTAATCTATTTAAAATATCACTTCAATTGCATTAGATATATCCAAAAGGCTAACAAGATCCATAGAAAATTTAGGTTAGATAAAGGCATCTTAAGGGGGCCCTTGACGTGATCCTATTCCCTAATCAAAAGAGGTCAGCTTCCTCTATATAAGATGGTCTTATCCTAGTTATTTTGTTATATAATTTTTAACACTAGAGATGTTTATGATTTGCATATAAACCCTAAAAAATATCTTCCTACCTTTTCTCTATTAGGAGGAAAGACTATCGAAGAATGCATAAAGGATTTCAAGATTAATTTAAGGATAATAAATTTAGCACATGTATATGTGGCATGAAATATCTACCATTTTACTTTGGAATATTTTGATTATGACTAGTTCTTTAATATTCTAGAGTATTCAATTACTTCTTGAAATAAGTACTAATAAAAAATTTTGACACAATTTGTATAGGTCACTAGCCTAAGTGTTATATATCAACATTATGGAAGTAGGATGAGAGAACCCAATGAGCCAATTAAAGACTTTAATTCAAGATTCCAAAAGATGTATAGCTGAGTTGACAATGATTATAAACCTAATAAAGCATTAACCCTTGAAATGTATAAAAAATGCTCAGATTATATGATAATAATCTTTCAGTCAAATCATGTAGCATCACCATGCTATTGATGGCACATGATAAAGTGATTAATATTGATATAAAATTGAGTCCTAGTTATATTATTTGGTTCCACCCAACATTGGTCCTAATTTTATAGACATCAACCCCATTCCCAATGCTCAAAAAAATGTTGTAGCTAAAAATTAGATCTAAGTGTACACACAATTGCCTTTGGACCATGATCCACCTAACTAACACCTTATATTTATACATAATCCTATGTCTACATCAAATCAAAAAAAATTGAACTAGTATTTGATACTAATTAATGCTACTACTACATAAGGTATTTCTCCTAATTATAAAAAATCATAATTGGATGCTATATAATGAATGGTGCAAAATTTAAGCAACAAGTTCTTGAGCATGGAGAAGTGAATTGGGTAAACCATAGGGAAGAATACAAATACATATTTTACATTTAAAATATATACAAGATCCTTTAATAAATCTAGGAACAATATGAAACAATAACCACCTACAAGATACCTAAAATAAACATCATGGAAACAACACTACCTAATTGATGCTAAGTCCACAATACAACAAAACATGGTGAGTTGAATGACATAGAGTTTTTCAATGATTTAAATATTTTTTAAAATGAAATGGATAAGTGTGAAGGTTTTTCAAATCAACCAGATCCACCTCCTTCCACTACTCCAAATCCTTCTAATACAATAATGGTATTTGAGACATGATTTACACATCCTAGTGGATGATGAGAATGAAACTAAAGATAACATATATTAAATCCATGCCTTTTACCATTTCCATATAAATAGTTATAACTTGATGAATAATCATCCTAATACTACTTTGAACCTACCAAAAAATAATGCTTCTACTCCTCCATATCTTAAGGCAAGTAATAATCTATCTCCTCAAAAATTAAATGATTATTTGTAAAGTGTAGAGCCATAAAGTAAAGGTAGGCTAAATATAGTTGTATATGCAAACAATATCAAGATAAATATTAGTCTTCATGAGCTAGCTTAGATTACTAAACATAGAGAATTATTTCTCAAGACCTTTATTAGGAGACCATTCATTAACAAATATAAGTCTTCCCACACCAATGTGGTTATTTACAAGGACAAGCCTGAGGTACGACATTTTATGTTGACCATCTAATTATTTGGGAAGAATGTGCATATTTCTTTGGTTGATTCAATTTTCTCATCCAATGTGTTGCCTGCATCCATATCCAAGAAACTAGGTTTGGCCCTAGATAAATCCAAAAGAGATATCCTACAACAAAATAAATTCATCATTACCTATGTTGTGGATTTGAAAAATGTACACATACATCTTGCCTCTAAGACACATGTATACCAATACATAGACATATTATTCATTGACATTCATAAATATTATGGCTTGATGTTAAATGATGTTAGGTCAAAGACATTGAATGGGTACATTTTTAAAGGACAAACATTGAGATGGGGGGGTGAATCAGTGATTCCAAATAACCCAACTTCAATTATGATATTTAAAAACACTTAAATAGATACCAAAAACATTCATGAAGCATACACAACATTCATAATAATAAGAAAGAGAGACAATGCAATATCAATCACATAACACATGTCATATGTGGGAAATCCTCTTGGGTAATAAAACCCACTGGAACCTATAATTGGAATACTATCCTATAAAAACAATATCTAATTTAGACCATCTATGATCAAATATTACAATCCCTATTTAGTGAGACTTCAATCCCACAAGGTTTGGCCACACTTGTCTAGTTGAGTTACAACAACAACCAAACCTTTTATCAAGTATCACCTTGCAAGGTGGCTATAACCACCATAGATTCTGAGATACCAAAACAACACCTATTAATAAATCCAGCTTTGAATTTATGTCAACAACACCTAATGATGGACCTTTGCTTATCATACTTCACCTTCACTCACACTCAAACAACAAACTCTCTATTCTACTAACAAAATCATGACTAATAGGTCATAAAAATAATCCTAAATTTGATATGACATTAAACTCATCCTCAAGTCACTTAACCCCTTCCTTTTCTCTTAAGAACACACACACAAGCCTCTCTACTATCACTCCTTAGTCTCTCATATAAAATCTAGAACCCATCATCTTTAGTACCACTATTTGTAGAGAAATCTTGATAATCATTGCCTTGGTCATCCATTAGGCATGTATTAACCCTTAATAAATATATATTACAAATACAAATCTCAATACATTCTTCATAGGTTGGCCATAGCACCAATGCGTCACCCTTAAGGAACTACACCTTTACTATGAACCCATTCACTCTTTTATCACTCCCTCAAGCAAAACAAGAATGCAAGATCACTTTCAAATACATGTGTCCATTTATTATGTCCCCTTAAACATACTCAAATGAACATAGTCAAATTATCTTGCTTTTGTGTATTCTCAAACAACTCAAACAGATACCTTATACATAGGAACACCATTACCGAATAAACAATCAACTTCTTAAGCATTGTTCATACTCAAGATAGATTTATCACACTTCCAAAATCCACATAAAAGATAATCATAGAGTCTAAAAAATGTTTTAATACCTAATTTATCATGAGAAATAGATACAACATCAAATCAAGCTAAAAAATCCTTCTCGAATCACATGCACAACATAGTTTAAGTCAACTTTGGAACACTATAACTATGTCTATATTCCCTTCCAGATCTTCATGTCCATATTTACAGATACACCTTAAAGTTATATACCAATTTTATTTTTAATACATGAGAAATATTTTATTTTATCTAAAGTTATGGTAAAAAATCTAGACACAGTTATAGTTAAACTTTGAACACTATGCTCAAATCTCATGGACTCTAATCTCATGATCAATCTCACACCATTCATCTTATTTTTTTCTTTAATACATATAATAACAAAATAGAAAATTAAAATTATGTTACTTTTACCTCATCTTGTGCCATCTCAAAATGTTTACTTAATGTGCTTTGTTGATCTATGCAAATCAAATAGGTTTTTATCGATCAACACTCACCATTCAATAAACTGTACAAATGCCCACTTGCCATTGGATCCTTGTCCTATACCTTTACTCATATGTTAAATAATGTGCACCTATCCTCATATCACTACCTATTTACTCCCTAGATCAATCATTCACCATTTATCTTTCTCTATCTTTAACACATTCAAAAATGACTAAGTATGGGGACCCTGTCAATATGCATGAGTAACCAGTTTTACACCTCAATAACTTCTTCTACACTTCGATGCAAGATCTAAAATTTGGATTAAATGATCTCCTTTAATAGGATAATACAATCATGTGACCCACTTATCCTATAAATCTCATTATTTCAAGATATAACACCATTAACATTCCTTCTCGTAAACTTCTATTATAGAGACAACCATGTCCAAATCTGCTTTAGAGGCCAACTTTTATCATCCATAAATTTTGTCATGCTTGAGTGCATGAAATCATATTTACCATAAATTATCCATGATCAAAACTAAATAAATAAATATGATCATATTTTATTTAAACCTTCAAATGTGCAAGATATAACACCTTCAAAATGCTCACTCGACTTTTTCTGCCATACTACAAAATTAGCTATGGGAAAAACAGTCAATCTACCTAGGAGACTAATTTTGCATAATCATATCTTTTTATGTGCTTCACCACATGATCTAAAAATTAGTGAAAATAAAATAGGTCTAAATATTAAAAAACCCATATTATCACCTTATCTTGAAACATCCACAGTGTGAGTTATTTCATCATCAACTTGCTTACTCAGCCCTTTTTAGCCACATTATAAATTTGGCTAAGTATGGGAAAATAGTGAAATTTATTTTAAAAGTCAAATTTTCACCCTAATATATTTTACCATGATTTGATGTATGACTAAAGATATAGTGAATAAAAACTAGGGACTATAGTGATCATAACCATATAACCATCTCCCCTTGATTCCATCCCATGTGACGATGGTGATATCATCAAACTGCCAACTTAGATTTTCTACCACTAGACCCAAAGTGTCTAGATGAAAGCTATGATCAACCAAATGAATCCCACTTATGCATACAAAATCTCAAATCATAAATCACATCTAATAGGACCCATTTCACATTTTCAAACATTCATACTCATCCCCGATCCTCTTAACCTATGTCAATACTGAAGATCAACCAAATATACATAAAGCACACTAGAACAAGCACATTGCACACTTTATCAATTACATAGACTATTAAGACACTTTATCCACTCATTATATAATCTCTATGACATCATCATGACAACTCTATAATAATCTCTAGCTTTTTCATTGATGTTAACACCCATCAATATAGCAATATATATCTCACCTTCTCTCTCTTCAAAGCACTCCGATAATGAGGAACTTATTCCCAATAGGAATTTTCTCCCACATTGACATAATGACAAAGTGGGCACACACTAATATCTAGGACTTAAAAAGGCTATCAAAATATGAATGGACCATCTTAGAAAGATGATACAAACTCCCCCTTACCTTGAGCCTACCTCTTGTTGTCTTAACAACCTCCTCTTACTCCATGCCAACACTCTTCTTAATAAGCACAACAAATAATGAAGATAGAACACATAAAATAACTAAAAAATAATGTAAATCACTAATAAATATCTAAGAGGGATTCCCCCTAAGATATCTAGGTAATTACACCTTTTGAGCACCTTCAGATCTCCACACACCATGAAGAACCACCATACAAGCTTACTCATCTCTTTTCTAAAGTTACAAGGACCAATAATCAAAACTTCATGCCACTTACCAAATAAGAACATGATCTCAATCAACTTGAAAAACACCCATTCTAACCTTGTACTATAAATCCTTCATAAACCTTTGGAGAAAGTCTTATGAACATGATGTTCCCCCATAATCAAATACCATATATTGATTCACAGAGAAAGAAATAACACCCAAGCTCTATCTTAGATACTCAAAAGTAGCTTTTGACAATGGTTTGGTCATAATATCTATAAGTTATTATTTAATAGTCATATGCTCTAACTTTAAACATTGATTAATCACTTATTCTCTCAAGAAATGATATCTAACAAGAATTTATTTAGTTTTTTTATTGCATAACAAGATTCTTTGAGATACGAATTGCACTAGTATTGTCATAAAAAAGTAGGACAAGGTCCATTTTGTCTTACCTTGTAATCCTTAAAAGCGTGTTTCATCCACATGACTTGTGTACAATAAGAGGTAGCTACTATATACTCAGCTTATGTAGTTGATAGAGACACTAAGGCTTGATTATTGCTTAGCAAAGACACAAAACATTCTCCCATGAAGGAGACCCCACCATTGTTACTCCTCCTATAATCCACACATTCTAGCTAGTCAACATCAGTATATGATTTTAAAGAGAATTATTTTCTCCTGGGATACCATAAACCATAGTCTATGGTGCCTTTGATATATATCAATATTCTTTTAACTAATTTCAAGTGAGATTCTGTAGGATCAGCTTGATGCCTTCCTACAAGGCCTATTTCTTGCATGATGTCAGGTCTAGACACTGTAGAGTATAAAAGACTTCAAATTATGGATCTATACAAAGTTTGATTAGCATTTCGTGAGTCATCTAGTTTACTTAACTTTCATCTTGTGATCATTGGAGTACCCACTGGATTACACTCCAACATGTCAAACTTCCTTAGCATATCCTTGATGTATTTAGCTTGAGAAATTAAAATTCCTACATCAAGTTGATTAATCTATAATCCAAAGAAGTAAGATAGTTCTCCCAACATTGACATTTCAAACTCAATCTTCATAGTATCTATAAAATCTCTACTCATTTTATCATTGTGAGATCCAAAAACTATGTCATCAACATATACGATAACTATTATTTGATGATTACCTTCTATCTTAATGTATAAATTACTATCATCTACCCAATTTTAAAACATTGACTTAAAAGATATTTATCTAGCCTATCATATCAAGATATAGGAGCTTTTTTAAGACCACATAGATATTTCTTCAATTTACACACAAAATCTTGATTACTTGACATGAATTATCCTTCATGTAACTCAATGTAGACTTATTCTTCTAAGTGTCCATTCAAGAATGCAGATTTCATATCCATTTGATATACAGTAAAAGATTTCAAACATGAATAATCCAAAAATATTATAATTTATTCCATCCTTACCATAGGATAAAAAGTCTCACCAAAATCTATTCCTTCAACCTGACCATATCCTTTACACACTAGTCTAGTCTTGTTTCTTGTGACTTCTCCTTTCTCATTCATCTTATTTTTGAAAACCCATTCAATACATATCACATTTTTGTCTTTTGGTCTAGGAACTAAGTCATGTGTTTCATTCATTTATATTTGACCAATTTATTCATCCATTACATCATTCCAACTTTCATATTTCCTAGCTTCCATATTTTTTTTGGGTTCAGTCATGGATAATAGAGCTGAGTCTTGTTGATTTTGATTGATCAGCATTCTCCTTATAGTATTCAACCTTGAAAAAAAAAATTAAATAATATAAGAGATTATATTATCTTTTTAAATTCTTCTAAATGGATCTTTAATATCTTATCTTAATAGTGAAATCTATCTTATAATCTAACTTTGCACCCTCATATATTTGACCATGCTTCGATGCATGACTTGAGATCTAGTGCATAAAAACTAATGAATATAGTGATCATAACCATATAACCATCTACCCTTGACTCCTTCCCACATGGAAATTGTTATGTCATCAAACTACCAACTCAAATTTTCTACCACTAGAGTTAAAGTGTCTAGATGAAAACTATGATCAATCAAATGAATTGTACTTGTGCATACAAGCTCTCAAAGCATGGATCACATCTTATAGGACCCCTTGCACATTTTTAAACCTTTATAATCATCCTCTATCCTCCTAATCTATGTCAATACTAAATATCAACCAACCATACATGAAGCACACTAGAACAAGCGCATTACACACTTTATCATACAAGAACAAGCACATTGCACACTTTGTCATTTTCACATAGACTATCAAGGTAGTTCATCCACTCACTAGAGAAACTTAATGAAATCATCATGAAAACTCTCCAACAATATCCCTGTTTATCATTGATGTCAACACCCATCAATATAGTAATATATAGCTAACCTTATCTCTCTTCAAAGCACTCTTATAACAAGGACCTTTATTCCCAATAGGAATTTTCTCCCCCTTTGAGAAAATGACAAAGTCATCTCACACTAATCCTAAGGACCTAGAAAGACTATCAAAATATGAAAGGACCATCTTATAAAGATGATATGAACTCCCACTTACCTTGAACCTACTTATTCTTCTCTTAACAACCTTCTCTTGATTTGTGTCAACAATCTTCTTATTAAGCATAAAAACTAATGAAGATAAAATATATAAAATAACTAAAAACTAATGTAACTCACTAATAAATATCTAAGAGTGATCCCCACTAAGATATCTAAGAAACTACACCTTTTAAGCATCTTTAGATCTCCACACACCATGAAGAACCACCATGCAAGCTTATTAGTCTCTTTTCTCAAGTTACAAGAACCAACAATCAAAACTTCATGCCACTCACCAAATAGGAAAATGCTCTCAATTAACCTAAAAATCACCCATTCTCACTTTATACCATAAATCCTTCACAAGCATCTAGAACAATTATTATGAACATGTTGTTCCCCCTTAACCAAAGACCTTCCATTGATTCATAGAGAAAGAGATGATACCCAAGCTCTATCTTAGATACTCAAAAGTAGCTTTTGATAATAGTTTGGTCATAATATTTGTAAGCTTCTCTTTTATAGGAACATGATCCAACTTGACACATTGATTATTTACTTGTTATCTATAAAAATGATATCTAATAGGATTGTATTTAGTTTTTTTATTACATAACATGATTCTTTGAGATATTAATTGCACTGGTATTCCCACAAAAAAGTAAGACAAGGTCCATTTTGTCTTACCTTTTAATCCTCCAAAGTTTGTTTGATCCACATGACTTGTGTACAAAAAGAGGTAGATACTATATATTTAGCTTCTATAGTTGATAGAGATATTAAGGCTTTCTTTTTGCTTAGCTAAGATGCCAAACATTTTCCCATGAAGAAGACCCCACTAATGGTACTCTTCCTATTATCCACACATCCTACCCAATAAACATTAGTATATGATTTCGAGGAAAATTATTTACTCTTGGGATACCATAAACCATAGTCTATGGTGCCTTGGAGATATATCAAGATACTTTTCACTACTTTCAAGTGAGATTCTCTAGGATCATCTTGAATCCTTCCTACAAGACCTACTACTTTCATGATGTCAGGTCTCGATGCAATAGAGTATAGAAGATTTTAAATCATGGATTTATAAAAAGTTTGATCAACTTTTTGTGAGTCATCTAGTTTACTTAACTTGCATCTTATGATCATTAGAGTACCCATTGGATGACACTCGATCATGTCAAATTTCCTTAGCATATCCTTCATGTATTTAGCTTGAAAAATGAAATTTTTTGCATGAAGTTGATTAATCTATAATAAGATGTAAGGTATTTCTCCCAACATTGACATTTCAAACTCAGTCTTCATAGTATCTACAAAATCTGTACTCATTTTATCATTGTCAGATCCAAAAACTATGTTGTCAACATATACAACAACTATCATTTGACGATTACCTTATGTCTTAATGTAAAAATTACTATTAGCTAACCCCTTTTAAAACCTTGACTTAAAAGATACTTATCTAGCATGTCATACCAAGATCTAGGAGCTTGTTTAAGACCATATTGAGCTTTCTTTAATTTACACACAAAATCTTTATTACTTGACATGAAGTATCCTTCATGTAACTCAATGTAGACTTATTCTTCTAAGAGCCCATTCAAGAATGTAGATTTCATATCCATTTGATATACCTTAAAACCTTTGAAACATTCATAAGCTAAAAAGAGTCTAATTATTCCATCCTTACCATAGAAGCAAAAGTATCACCAAAATCTATTCCTTCAACCTGAGCATATCCTTTACACACCAGTCTAGTCTTATTTCTTGTGACTTATCCTTTCTCCTTCATCTTGTTTTTGAAAACCCATTTGGTACATATCACATTTTTATTTTTTTCTCTAGGAACTAAGTCCCCATGTTTCATTCCTTTCTATTTGATCAATTTATTCATCCATTACATCATTCCAACTTTCATATTTTATAGCTTCCATAAAATTTTTGGGTTTAGTCATGGATAATAGAGCTGAGTCTTGTTGATTTTGATTGATCAATAGTCTCCTTCTAGTCTTCAACCTTACACCAATATTTCCAATAATCTGAGAGATTAGATGATCTTTTTAAATTCTTCTAGATGGAGCTTTAGTATCGTGTATTTCTTCCTCTTCTTTATCTTTATCATCTATTTAAATAAATAACCTATCATTATTTGCAACAACATTACGAGTTGAGTCACTTACCTACAATTTTATCTTCTTAACTCTACTTGTCTCATATACTCTTACATTTGAACTTTCAAAAATATTTTGATGTCTCTTGTTGAAGCATCTATAAGTAGTAATAATCTAATAATATCCTTAAAATATTCCCTCATCAGATCTTGAATAAAATTTGCCAAAATTATATTCATCTCTTTTGGTGAAGCACCTACTCCCAAACACTCTGAAATGTTTAACATTAGCCTCTATATTCTTCTATAACTAGTAATATGTCTTATATCAATTTAATCTAATTTGACATCTATTTAATAAGTATACAAAAGTCTTGGATACCTCTTCCCAATATCCATTTGATATTTTTTCATCTTAAAGCATGGTTATACCCATCTCAACCATAGTCCTATTCTTCCTTTGAACCACATCATTTTGTTATGGTTTTATATCATTATAGTATTGTATTCTTATTCTATATTCATTGTAGAATTCATCAAACTTATGAGACCAAAACTCACCTCCTCTATCTGATCTCACACACTTGATCTTTAAACCTTTTTCATTTTCCACAAGAGTTTTAATTACCACAAATTTTGCAAAATTTTATTAATTTTATTTAATAAATTATATCCAATACATCTTAGTAAAATCATCAATGAAATGTATGAACTAATTATTACCTTGAATCCTTTGAGTTCTCATAGGTCTACATAGATCAGTGTGGATCAACTCGAATGCATTTTTAGTGCATATTTACTTATTCTTGTATATTCTCTTGGTTTCCTTCCCATGAAGACATGCTTTACAAAGAGAATGAGGAATCTTAGAAATCTTGGGTATATGCCTTACCAACCCCTTTAAAATGATATTTACTATATTATACAAATTTATATTTCTAAGCCTTCTATGCCAAAGTCAGCTTTCTTCTAAATGAATCATGAATCAATGTTTCTTCTGGGATTCATAGAATACATACATGTTATATATTTTATGGACCTTTGCAACTAATCTATCAATTTTTTCCTTTCTTAATTCACATACATCATCATGAAAAGTTACAACATTTCCTATCTTAAAATTTGGATTACACTTAAAAGATTATGTTTCAAACCTTTTACATATAATACATTATCAATGTTTGTATGATCATTATCCAAACTTATGGTACATTTGCTAACTATTTTAGTAGACTTGTTGTCACCAAATATAACTATAACTAGGTTGGTCTTCAAAAGAGATATAAACTTGCTCTTGTCTCCTATTATATCATTTGAGCATCCACCATCTATGAACTATCTCTTGTTATCATATTCATGAGTGTACAAATCTCCTTAAACAAACAATTTCTCTTCCTTTTTGTGATTTTCTTGGATTTTTCTTCCTTTCTTCTTTAGACATGGTCTCCTTAAACCATTTTATAGTGTCAATGATTTGTATATCCTATTTCCAAAAGGCTCTATTGTAGTTCTTGGCTATGTGACCTTCTTGGTTATAATTTTAACATATGAGATCCCTTTTAATCTCAAGAGAGAGAGCACAATACTTAAATCTATGACTAAATTCATTGTAGGAGAAGAAATATCCATTGAAGACTTTGTTCATGTTTGATCCTATTTTCTCTTGATAATTACCTTTCAATGGATTTTCATTGTTGATACTTTTGATGGAGATGAACTAATTTTTGTCTTTATATACAACCATATCTAAGTAAGTCAAGACCTTATTTTCACATTGTTCCATCCTTTAATTGACACCTATATTCACCATGACCTATAGATTCTTGATAGTTGATCTTTGATTTTTCACTACATTATTAACTTCTAATAAAGTAGAAACTAGATTATCTTGAAGCCAAGCCATAACCTTTTGTCCAACAATTGTACCTTTGATCACCTTTGATTTATTAATCCTTTACCAAAAGATCTTGATCTGATACCAATTGTTAGAATTATAATCACTAAGAGGGGGGTGAATTAGTGAGCCCAAATAATCCAACTTCAATTTTTATCTTTATAAGCACTTAACTACTTAACATAAGAATTCATGAAGAATACACAACATTCATAGAAATAATCAAGAGAGATAATGCAAGATCAATCACATAACACATGTCATACATGGGAAACCCTCTTAGTGAATAAAACCCACTAGAACTTGCACTTGGACTTCTATCCTATAAAAATAATATAAAATTTAGACCATCTATAACTGATATATGAACTATAATTCCTATTTAGTGAGACTCTAATCCCACAAGGTGTTGCCATACCTATCTAGCTAAGCTACAATAACAACTAGACCTTTTAGCAAGTATCAGCTTATAAGGAGGCTACAAACACCTTAGATTTGAAACTACCATAACAATAGCTATGAAAAAATCTACCTTTGAACTAATGTCAACAACACCTAATGATTTACCTCTACTTATCATACTTTACCTTCACTCACACTCAAATAATAAAATCTCTATTATTCCAATAGAATTATGACCAATAGGTCATAAAAATATTCCTCAAACTAATACTATATTTAACTAATCTTCAGGCACTTTTCCCCTTCCTTCACTCCTAAAAACACACACATAAGCCTCTCTACTATCTCTCCTTAGTCTCTCATATAAAATATAGAACCCTTCATCTTTGGTTCCACTATTTATAGATCAATCATGATTATCACAACCTTGGCCATCCATTAGGCATGTCTTAACCCTTAATGTATATATCTTATGAAGCCAAAACTTAATAAATTCTTCATAGGTCAGCCATAACACCTATGGGTCACCCTTAAGGAACTAAACCTTTTAATAAGGCCCTTGTAGTCTTTATATATCTCATGTGAACCCATTCACACTTTTAGTCCTCCCTCAAGAAAAAAAGGAGCATAAAACCACTTTAAAATACATGGGTCCACTTCTTATATCCCTTTTGACATCTTCAAATGAACACAATCAACTTATCTCACCTTTGCATATTCTCAAACGACTAAAACAAAGACCCTATACAAAGGAACACCATTATCAAACAAATAGTCAACTTCTTAAGAATTATTCATAGTCAAGATAGGTTGATCACACTTCCAAAATCCACACAGAGCATCCTCATGGAGTATAAAACACATTCCAATATCTAATTCATTGTGATACATCAATTAACATCAAAACAAGCTTAAACATCCTTCTCATATCACTCACAAACCATGATCGAACATATAGTCAACTTTGGAGCACTATAACTATGTCTATATTAACTTTCAGATATTCAATTACATATTTCCAAATGCACCCTAAAGTCCTCTACCACTTTTATTTTTACTACATCAGTAAATTCATCTTCTATCAACATTTATGGCCAAAAAAAAAGACATGAGTCTTTCCTTCACAAATTCAAATATTCAAATGCAAATAGTCATAGTTGAGCTTCAAATACTATGCTCAAATCTCATGGACTCTCGGCTCAAGATCAATTTCACACCATCAGTATTATTTGAGATTTAACACATATACCACCAACCCCAAACACTAAAATTATATTAATTTGATCTCATCTTGTCCCATCTCAAAATTTTGAGTTAATGTGCTCCATCAATCTCTATGGATCAAATAGGTCTTTATCGATCAACACTCACCATTTAATCAACTATATGAATGCCTACTCATCATTAGATCCCTATCCTATAACTTTGATCAAATGTTAAACAACATGTATATATCCTCATCTCTTTTCCTTATAAATCCTCAAATATATTATACACCATCTATCTTTCTTGAGATTTAACACATTAAAAAATGACCAAGTATGGGGACACTATCAATATGTATGAGTATCCATTTTTTCACCTCAATAACATCTTTTTTGCTTCAATGTAGGATCTGAAATTTAAACCAAATGATCTCCTTCCATAGGAGAATCTAAACATGTGACCCAATACTCCTATAAATATCATGTATTTGAGATATAACACCATTAACATGCCTTCTCATAAACTTCTATCATAGATCCAACCATGTCCAAATCTTCCTTAGAGACCAACTTTTATCATCCATAACTTTTATCGTGCTTCAATGAATGAACTAAAATTTAGTGAAAATGATCTATACTCAAAATTAAATAAACCCATATTATCATATTTTATTGACATATTCACATGTGTAAGATATAACACCTTTAAAATGCTCTCTTGACTCTTTTTGCCATATTGAAAAATTGGCTAAGTATGGGAAAACACAGTCAATTTACATGAAAGCCCAACTTTGCACAAGTATATATTTTGATGATATACATTAGATTATCCATAAATTATCATAAATAAACTAGGTCTAAAACTAAACAAACCCATATGTGAGCTATTCTCCTAAAATGCCCACATGTGTGAGTTATTCTATGATCAAATTGCTTATTTGGCTCTTTTTGGCCACATTGCAAATTTGGCTAAAGTATGGGTAAATAATGAAATTTATCTTAGAAGCCAAATTTTCACCCTAATATATTTCACCATGATTAAATTAATGAATTTATATCTAGTGAATAAAAACTAGGGACTATAGTGATCACAACCATATGAATAGCTCCCCTTGACTCCTTCCCATGTGGAAATGGTGATGTCATCAAACTGCCAACTCAAATTTTTTGCCATTAAACCCAAAGTATCTAGATGAAAACTATGATCAACCAGATGAATTAAAATTATGCACACAAGATCTCAAAGTATGGATCACGTCTTATAGGATTGCATGTTGGGGATCAACCAACAATATGATTACACTTATGAAAGCAATAAACCACAGAATTAAATCAGATAGATAAGTAACTAGAATGATAAATAGCAAAGAACAAGAGATACAAGAAACCACCCTAAAAACTTGTATTAAACTCTTTACAGAGGGAATACAATTGAAGAAACTTATTTCTTCCACACCTCTCTCAGATGCACAAGATCTCTCTTTAGATCTCTATCCCTCAAGAGCTCTCTCTCTCAAGTATAATCAACTCCAACAACCTGGATTGATTCACCTATACAATTCTGTACTGTTCTTTCAACATTCACATACAATAAACTACAATAATAAGCTAAGAAGATCTAATTCTATATATAGAATTAGGAGACTTGAGCATGCACTTACAACAAATAGTTAAGCCTCTTGAACAAGGGCTCTAACAATAGTCTTACTAATAATAGAGATGCGAACTTAAGACTAAGACTTAAACTCATCATGCAAACACTCAGTTCTGTCCACAAAAATAGCTTTCTGGATGCACAGGTAACCGACGGTGGTTCCTGCCTATTTGCCTATGACCAACATCGGCCGATCCCCTATCGACGCTGGCGTCTCTTTAACTGCACCTGATCGACGTCGATCTCTCATGACCGACATTGGTGACTGTGTAAACCTACAACTTTCGTAATGCACTCCTTGGTGAAGCTTTTAGACTCCACACCTTAACAATCTCCCACTTAGAGATAAACAGCTACACTAGTACCTATACAACAACATCTTCTAGCTCCTCCATCTTCAACTTAATCATGAAGACCAACAAAAGTTGAATGAAGATTTAACTTCTCCTTTGTAACCAGCTTGGTTAACATATTAGTAGGATTCTTGTCTATATGGATCTTCTCCAACTTCAACTCACCATCTTCCAATACATGTCTTATGAAGTGGTACCTAAGCTATATGTGCTTTGTTCTTGAATGAAAGGCTGAATTCTTAGCCAAATGAATTGCACTCTGACTATCACTGTATAGTTTGCAACTCTCATGCTCCCTTCCAAGCTCTTCCATGAACCATGTCATCCATATCATCTCTTTGCTAGCCTCTGTGGCGGTAATATACTCTGCTTCTGTATTTGACAAGGCAATAACCTTTTGCAACTTTGATATCCAGCTAACCGTCATTCCACCTACAGTGAAAACATATCTTGTGGTGCTCCTCCTGCCATCCAAATCACCTGCCATATCTGAATCTACATAACCATGTAGAGAAGTATCTAAACCTCCATAGCACAAGTGCTTACTGTTGGTTCCTTTCAAATATCTAAGGATCCACTAAACTGCTTTCCAATGTTCCTTTCTTGGATTGGCAATATACTTACTTACAACTCCGACTGCTTGGACAATATCCGGTCTAGTACAAACCATTGTATACATCAAATTTCCTACTGCAGAAGAATATGGAACCTTACTCATGTACTCTACCTCATCATGTGAATTAGAACATTGTTCTTTACTCAACTTAAAATGTCTAGCCAAAGGTGTGATTATCGATTTAGCATACTGCATATTGAACTATTTCAACACCTTGTCCACATAATTCTCTTGAGACAATATCAACCTATGATTTTTCCTATCTCTCTTAATGCTCATGCCAAGGATTTTCTTTGCTGCTCCCAAATCCTTCATATCAAACGTTTGAACTAATTTCACCTTAAGCTCAGAGATATCCTGCATGTGTGATCCTGCAACCAGCATATCATCTACATATAACAATAGAATAATATATCTACTATTATCCAATCTCTTAAAATACACACAATGGTAATATTGACACCTACTGTAGCCATGCTTAGTCATAAACCTATCAAATTTTAAATACCACTGTCTAGGAGCTTGCTTGAGGCCATACAATCTTTTCTTCAATCTACACACTAACTTCTCCTTACCTTTGACCTCAAATCCTTTCGGCTATTCCATGTATATTTCCTCATCTAAATCTCCATGAAGAAACACTTTCTTAACATCTAGTTGCTCAAGATGCAAATCCTCAATGGCAACCAAAAATAGTACAATCCGTATAGAAGTCATTTTAACAACAGGAGAAAAAATCTCACCAAAATCAATACCTGGCTTTTGTGCAAATCCTTTCACTACCAACCTGGCCTTATATCTCATCTGTCCATTCTCACCTTCCTTCAACCTATAGGTCCATCTATTCTTTAGTGTCCTCTTACTAGCTAGCAATTCAACCAAATCCCATGTTTGGTTCTCTCTTAAGGACTCCATCTCCTCAACCATCCCATGCTCCCACTAACTCTTGGACTCCACCTGTATTGATTATTCAAAACTCTCTAGTTCTCCACCATCAATTAGTAATAAATAGAATAATGAAGGAGAATATTTGATTGGAGGATTACTATTTTTGACCTCCTGATGGGTGTTTGAGACTCGTTCACAACACGCTGTCCACCCAGATTATCTGACAGTGACCGACCTCGGTCACTTCCAAGCCTATTACTGGCCAACACTGGTTCTGCCTAACCGATGTTGGTGCCTTTTTTACTGACGTTAGTCTCTATATGACCGACATCAATTTCTGTTCTATCGATGCTGGTTCCTTTCCTACCAGCGTTGGTCTCTATGTTTTCCTACAAGTGATTATTTCTTTTTCCTGCGAGCTCATTTTGGACCGTCACCTCGTCCAATTCACCATTGCTCTACCCAGATTGATTTAGCTTCTTCAGCTGATCACTATACATCACTTTTTCATTGAAAACAAAATCATGGATCCTAATTATCTTGTTAGTTCCTAGATTCCAAAATCTGAAACCAAAATCATCTGAGCCATAGCCAATAAATGTGCACCTCATAGACTTAGCATCCAGCTTCTTTTTATTTTCCTTATCAACATGCACAAAGGCTTCACAACTAAAAACTTTGAGAAAAGAGAGATCTACCTTTTTACCTGTCCATGCCTCTTCTAGAATTCCACCATCCAGAGTTGTAGAGGGTCCTCTATTAATCAGGTACACTGCAGTGTCAACAACTTCTGCCCAAAACTCTAAGGGCAAACCATCATGTAATCTCATACATCTTACATGCTCCATGATTGTTCTATTCATCCTTTCAGCAATTCCTTTCTGTTGAGGTGTCCTTGGAACCATCCTTTGCCTATGGATTCCATGCATATAACAATACCAATTGAACTTATAACTGCAGAACTCACCACCATTGTCAGATCTCAGGCACTTCAATCTTCTGCCTGTTTCATTCTCAACCATAGCTTTCCAAATATTAAAAGTCTCAAATACATCAGATTTCTTCTTAATACAATAGATCCATACCTTTCTTGTAGCATCATCTATGAATGAAACATAGTACTGTGATCCTCCAATAGAAGCTACCTGAGCCGGTCCCCACACGTCTGTTTGAACAAGCTGCAACTTATGCTTCTTCTTTGTAGACCCAGTCTTGAGAAAACTCACTCTCTTTTATTTTCCAAATACACAGTGCTCACAAAATTCTAGATCCATGCTTTTCAAATCTGAAAGCTTACCTTTAGACTTAAGAATTGACATTCCCTTCTCACTCATGTGGCCAAGCCTTGAGTGCCATAATTTAGCATCCACATCTGAAGTAGATAATATAGAAGGAGAATTGTTAGTAATGCAATTACATAAATAGAGAGTACCTACTCTATTACCTCTGGCCATAACAATGCACCCTTGGTCACCTTCGAAGATTTTACTGTGAGAGTTACTGTACAACCCTCATCCCATAAGTTTCCTGTAGAAATCAAATTCCTCTTCAAGCTAGGAACATGCATAACATCTCTCAACACCCATGTGTTTCCATTCTACATTTTTAGCTACACTTTACCTTTGCCAATAATTTTACAAGGCTCATCATCCCCTAGATACACTATTCCAAAATCTCCATGGATATAGTCACTGAAATATTCCCTATTAGGGGTAGCATGAAAAGATGCACCATAATCTAATACCCAAGATTCTATATTATTATGCAAAGAGAATATTAAAGCATCTTGTGCAATACCTGCAACCTTTGCTTCTTCCTTTCCTTCGTGTTGATTGTCCTCCTTAGGCTTTGACTAGCAATCTCTACTTATGTGCCCCATCTTTCCACAATTCCAGCATTGTGGCTTCTTACCATTTCTGGATTTGGATCTACCTCTCCCCTTAGACTTAGATCTTGATCTCCCTTTCTTGCTCTTCTCTTTTTGCCTTCCCCTGCTCTCAAAACTTAAAGCATTCCCAGATGTCTCTTCTGTGCTTTTCCTATGAATTTCCTCATTCAAGATAACACTAACAACATCCTCTACTTTTAAAATATTTGAAGCAGATGTAGTATTACTAACTGCCATTACTAAGCTATGCCAGCTTTCAGGCAAAGAACATAATATTAAAAGAGCTTTAATTTCATCATAAAATACAATTTTGACTAAACTTAATTGATTCACAATTCCATGGAAATCATTTAGGTGATTAGATACAGATCCACCTTCCTGCATATGCAAATTGAATGCTGCTTCATAAGATATACCTTATTGGAAGCTGAGGTTCTTTCATAAAAATTTGCTAAACTAGTCATCAACTCTACCATTGTTTTTGCCTGTGATAAATTAGATATCACAGTAAATGCTAGACTCAGTCTTATAGACCCCAGAGCCTTTCTATCAAGAACTTCCCACTCTTCATCATCCATGTCTGTGGGCTTATTTGCAAACCCACCTAACGGTAAGTATAGATCTTTCTGATACAGATATTCCTCTATCTGCATTCTCCAATGTTGATAATTTTTGCCATTAAACTTCTCCATTCTCAGTTTACTTTCTTCTGCCATTGCTTCTCCCACTCAAAAAGAAATCCTTGCAGAAACCCCTATGTGTAACCTATAATCAATACACACTACATAGATTTAAACCACCTGTTAGTGAACCTGAGCTTTGATACCAATTATTGGATAACAAGCTCTAAACCTAAAACCAATGCTCTGATACCACTTGTTGGGGATCAACCAACAATATTATTACACTTATGAAAGCAATAAACCATGGAATTAAATCAGATAGATAAGTAACTAGAATGATAAATAGCAAAGAACAAGAGATACAAGAAACCACCCTAAAACTTGTATTAAACTCTTTACAGAAGGAATACAATTGAAGAAACTTTTTTCTTTCACACCTCTCTCAGATGCACAAGATCTCTCTCTAGATCTCTATCCCTCAAGAGCTCTCTCTCTCAAGTACAATCAACTCCAACAACTTGGATTGATTAACCTATACAATTCTATACTGTTCTTTCAACATTCACATACAATGAACTACAATAATAAGCTAAGAAGATATAATTCTACATATAGAATTAGGAGACTTGAGCATGCACTTACAACCAATAGTTAAGCCTCTTGAACAAGGGCTCTGAAAATAGTCTTACTAATAATAGAGATGCAGACTTAAGACTAAGACTTAAACTCATCATGCAAACACTCAGTTTTGTCCATAAAAGTAGCTTTCTGGAGGCACAGGTAACTGATGATGGTTCCTGCCTGCTTTCTTGTGACCGACGTCAGCCGATCCCCTGCCGACATCGGTGTCTCTTCAACTGCACCTAATCGATGTCGGTCTCTCCTGACTGATGCCGGTGACTATGTAAACCTACAACTTTGGTAATGCGCTCCTTGGTGGAGCGTTTAGGCTCCACACCTTAACATTGCACATGTTCAAACCTTCATACTCATCCTTGATCCTCTTAAGCTATGTTAGTACTAAAGATCAACCAATCATACATAAAGCACACTAGAAAAAAACATTGCATACTTTTTCATATAAGAATAAGCACATCTAACACTTTGTAATTATAATAAAGAATATTAAAGAACTTCATCCATTTACTATAGAACATCTATGGCATCACTATGACATCATCATGATAACTCTCCAACATACATGGTAATAGAATTTTTACATATGTGGCTACCTTGTAAAGGAGTATCTAGTTAGATTTGATGGATCAAGAACTAAAGATGAAGTACTTAATAATTAAGTATAATTCCAATAATGATAAGGTTTAATTTGAATCTTCACATGCACATGTTTAAAAATTTACTAAAAAACATCAACCTCATAAAAAATAAGTTTCAATTCCTTCATAGTTATGGACTCTACACTTTGATGGTTTCAGATCAAATCAAGGTTCCAGTGTGTGGAAAATATTTGGTCAACCCAGATGAAAAATAATTTCTATTTGTGTGTAGTATTTAATTTCCATGCGTGAATAATTAAGCTAAGTATGAAGATTTGGTTCTAGCCTTACAATTTTCACTAAAATAAAATGTTAAGTAACTTTGGATATTTGGTGATTTAAAATTAGTTTTCAACTAAATTAGAAGGAAATATCAGTGCAATATTGCTTACTTAAAGAAGTATAAACATAGATCCTATTATCTGGTTGAATCTTTCAAATCATTCAACATTATAGTTGTTACAATAAAATAAAATAAATTAGTAGATTCACTAATAGCCTTAGTTACCAACCTAGTACCTCTTAAGAATATAAGATGTATAATTTTTTTGTGGAGTTGGTTCATTTCCATTTTATCCCAAACAATGTGGATAACTTCTAGGTAATTTATGAGGACAAATAGATCATACAATTTATGAGTAACTCTAGATATTTTGAATCTCAAATAATAGATAAAAAGGATGTTGAGCCTATGAACATAGAATACTTGGGATAATAACGTGTCTTATATTTGAAATATAATCATATACCTATGGGAATGGTCTCATCTGAGTGATATTTTAACATAGATATGCAAGATCAAAAGTATAAATAGTCCAAAGCAAGTGAATTAGATTTCACTAAAAGAGAATTTGGGAACTAATAAACATTCTTAGTATGTAAATATTTGTCTAAGTTAAACTAAAAGTGAGAAATAATAATTTAAGGGTTTATTTAAAAAATACAAGGACCTTATAGCTTGGACATACGAAGATCTAAAAATATTTGATCCTAAGGTCATCACACATTATACTTTTGAAAATAGGACACAAGCCCTCCATGTAACATTAGAGGCAAGTACATCCAAGTTTAGATCCCCTCATTTATATACAAATTTAGAAGTTATTGGCTGTTAATATTATGTTTTTAATTAGTCATTCCACTCAAGTCACTAACCTATTACTTATCAAGAAAAATAGTGAAAAAATTAGGTTGTGTGTTGACTTTAAGAACCTAAATAGAGAATCAAAAAAGGAAAACTATCCTTTTAACTCCTTAGATGAGGTGATTAAGATGATCAATGGGTTTAAAATGATTTCTTTCTTGGATAGATTTTCATACTATGATCAAGTGATGGGATAATAAATAGATATAATGAATACCATTTTTACCACCAAGTGGGGAAATTTTACATATAAAAGAATGCCTTTTAACCTAAATAATGTAGGATCAACCTTATAATAATCCACAAAATATGATTTTTATGGATTTGTTGGCAAGTGAATCATCATCTACATGGATGACCTCATAATATTTTTAAAGAATATAATTGATCATGTGGATTATCTAAAAAAAGTATTTGACAAATGTAGAAGTTATGGAGTATCACTAAATCCAAATAAGATCACCTTTAGAGTCACTAAAGGAAAACTATTATGACATACCATTACCATGTATGGGATTTCCATTAACATTAAATCTAGGCCATTTCAAAGATAATGCCTCATAATAAAAACAAATAATTTTAGTCTTTCTTTTGCAAGATAAACATTATGAGAAAAATCATTTTTATATTTGTAGAGATTGACAAACCACTAAATTTCATGTTGAAGTAGGATGCTAAGATAAAACAAATAGCTGAAGCCAAGAAGGCATTTCAAGATATAAAAATTACTATTACTCAAGCCCAAATTTTGATTAGTCTTGATTTCACAAAAGATTTATTTTTGTATTCATTTCCTTTATAACACACTATAGTAGTAATAATCAGACAAAAGGTAGATGATAATGAACTCGAAATTGACTTCATGAGTACTAATTTTAAATATGTAAATTTTAAGTATCCAATGATATATGAGAAAATATCTACACTGATCAAAGTTGTAAATAATTTCAAGCACTACATTCTCAGGAATAATACTTATTCCATCACTCTGGATCTAGCCATCATGCTCATTATTGGCCATAATGAATTCATAGAGAGAAGAGCTAAGTGGATGGAATAAATATAGGAATTTAATCTTGAATCATACCATATAATATAGTTTATGGATAATGAATCATCCAAATCATTAATTAAATAGATCCACACATTCATATTAGGAAGATCAATGAAACACAAGTAGATGGTAGTGACTAGTATGCCCACATCATTCACTACTAACTCACAGGTACATGTTCACTTGATCTGAACAAACAGTAGAGGTAATCCCTTAGGATAAAATAAGCTAACTACATGATAAGTGAAGGATTATTGTACAAAACTAATTATTAAGGCATCTACTTGAGGTGTGTTTCAAGAGAAGAAGCCATATATATCTAGGATAATTTATATAAAAAAATAAGTAGTGGAAATCCCTCAAGTAATGCAACAGTTCATAAAATATTGAGAATGGGATATTACTAGCCTATAGTTTTTAAATATTCCCATATTCATGTCAAGACATGACATGAATTCCAAGTATTTTGAAAAAATGAAGTACATGCCACCATGCCTTTATAACTAGTCATTAAGGGATGATCCTTTACTCAATAGGGTTGACTTTATTGGAGTGATTAATTCAAAATCTTTAGCAAGATATAAGTTTATCTTAATATCAACTAATTATTGTACCAAATGGATAGAGGCTATGGATACCAAAAATTATAGATTCCAAGATGTGATAAAATTTTTGGAATAAAATATACTCACCTAATAATGAAATTGGACCAAATTACAGAAATAATGAATTTTAAACCCTACTTTAATTATTATTTGATCACGTAATGATGACTATAAGTTTTTTAGTTTTTTGAATTTATAAAATGGGACCATGACAACCAGATTACAATCAAATTTTCATCAAAATATTATCCATAAGGAAATGGATTTGTTGATTACAAAAGAAATAAATTAATATCTAACATTAATAAATCATCATAATATAAACCAAGAGAATGGCATCTACTGTTAAAATATGCACTATGAGTAGGAAGAATAAGGCATAAGCAAGCCCTCAAGGATTCAACATTCATGCTAGTGTATGGGTGATGATGCTTCATTATAACCTTTAAGGGAATTTAGGCCTTCCCAAGAGGTTATTGTTCAAGTCTTAAGTTTAAAATTAGCATATGACAATTATTGAGGTCCTATATTTATTCACACCCTTCAAACACTTTCAACCTTATTCTCAGTCTGTATAAGGGATAGGAAAGCATTACATGCAACCAAGATTGGTAAAGGAAGGTTTTATTCTAAGAAGGGTTTTTCGATACCCTAAGAGGCTTATCATAACTAATTTAGTTATATAAATGGATATTAATCCCAATACATGGTTCATTCAAAGGGATCCTAAATATATCTAGAAGAGCAAGAGAGAGACCTACAACCATACCTCTAGGGTGGCAGGGGTCAATAGGAGTGCAGTGATATGCAATGGTTTTATTGATCCTAGACCAAATCATATGTCAACAATGATGGAATGGGATAAAAAGGTCAAGGTAAATTTGAAGGTTCCATGCACCTAGTGATAGTCATACACCTCAAGTGGTTGAGACTCTATTGTCATCTTTCTATACAAATAATCTTAAGGTAGTCAAATACCTAATAGAAGGTTGTGAATAGGACTGATCTAGGAGGTTTATGTTATAAGATATGACATAATGAAATAAATAATATATATTCATAAAATATCATAATGAAAGGACTCTAGGAACTAACTTGTCAGTCAGGAGAAATCTACAGTTACAGACCTATTTTCAGGCATTAAGAAGAGGTTGATTGCACAAAAAGACTAATGAGGGTTTCATGTCCATCATAAATAACTTTGTGAGAATGATTAATGTTAATGAGGTTTAAAAAATAAATTTGGGGATCAATAAATAATAAATATATCATACACCTCACAAGGATAATGTTACACAATGAAGAGTATGAAATATGAATGTAGGAGGCCTAAAACCTTGCATAAAGGAGTCAAATGGCTAAAAGGATATGAATTAGGATGATAAAATAATATAATTAGTCTTAAGGAACATATTTAAGATGAAATTTCCACTAAATATTCTCAAAATACATCAACATCCACTTACAACATCAAAACATAGTCATTTGAGGAGCCTTTTTACCTTATTTGAGGGTCAAAGTGTGCTTAATAATAGGGGTAGAGGATTTTTACAAACTATTAAATATACTATTGATATAATTTAAGGTTTTTTTGACCTTTCAAACATAAAAAAACCATGAAAAAAGTTTTAAAAAACAAAAACTCAATCAAATATGTAGACAGTCCATGCATAGTGATCCTTTTTGAGAGAAAATTGATGATTTTGGGAGCTATAGGTGATTTTAGGACCTCAAATTTTTCACAAAGGGTCATAATGAGTTATATAATCATCCCAAAAAGTTTAATGGCCCTTATATGAGTTTATAGATTCATTTTTTTGTCTTAATCATCAACAAGTCTATTAGAGATGACCATTGTAGCAAGCATCATTTTGGAGTGCTATAAAAGATTCTAAGTCCATGTAAAAGTTTTAAAATCATGGGATGATGCTTTAAAATAATAATAATACATTTAAAGAGTGTAAAAACTCCAAATTTTATGCAAACCATGCTCATACAGGCTTATGCAAGTAAATAGGCATATAGGCCAAAAAGGGGTTTTTTTAACTTTTCAAGAAAAATGTGATTGTATAGTGTTTTTATTTCATTTTATATGTAATTAAATGATTTTTTAAGTATTTTTAAAGTAGGGGAAGATTTATTTTTATCTTGGTGAGGTTTTTCACTTTTTGCAGTTCTAGACACCCTTTTAAGCCTCTTATTCAGATGCTCATATTATTCACCACGTGTCAAGTTTGGTTGAATGATATTAGTATTTTTTGAGTAACCATATATAGTTATAACTAATTAAAAATTGAGATTGTTTTATGGGTTGTACTTTATAAACAATCACTAAGAGCGTAGGCAACCTAGAATGTAGTCAAAAACCCACATGCAAATTTCATTCATACGGTAAATTTTCATTTATTTTACATGAAAACCCAATATTTTAGGGATTTCATGGGGTTAAATTTTATATGCATAAATTTAAATATTTTTGGATTTGGAGGTCTGTACTTCATGAATCATCATTTTGAAGATTCAACTTCAAAACCCTCCTTAACCCTCAAAAAATTAGTTTTGTGAAAATTGGATTTTATTGCAATAAAATCATCATGGATAATCCTAAAACCTTTTAAAAATTCAAGGACACTTAGAGAGGATTCTATAAATGTCAATTTTATGCATGGAGTTATACATATGATCGTAGAAATAATGATTTTTGTGCAAAAAAAATGTAAAACGAAGTATTGGATAGTTCAATGAAATATAATAAATTAAGATCAAAACCTAAGACTTTTTATTCATCATAAAATATTCATTTGGTTATAAATCATCCTAGAAGTGTCCCTAATAGCTCAATCAAAATGGCTAGTATGCAAGAAAATCGAGAAAGATGGGCCTAGTAACCTCTGTTGACTAAATGGTGAGATTTTTCTCATCAAAATCACATATATTATGATGAGAAGAGTTGTTACAAGTATGATATATATATTTCTAAAGGTTTTCTGGTGTTTTTCAATTTCCATAGAGTTTAAGAACACAATTTGGGTTTTAGACCTATTTGGCCTAGTAGGCCTAATTAGTCAATTGCTCAAGTTGAGTTTGGCATTGGAAATGGATATCAAAGAGTTCAAATTTAGTTTAAAAAATTCATATGTGATATTACATGAAGATATCATGCAGTTTTCATCCTTCAAAAGTCTCTTTTCATGCAAGTGAAGGCTATCTTGGAGTTGACTAGTCTTAGACTTCAATTAACTAATTGACATGTTCATGCATCTTCCTTTATTTTATCATGTCATTCAAAGTTTTCAAGAACTTCACACTCACCTCAATATTTAATTAATATTTCAAAGTCTTGTGTATACTTTCATGTAAATGACTTTTGACTTTTCAACATGGGCCCACCACCTCTTTTCTATGCCAAGATGGAGATTTTTGCATGTTTTGGAGACTTTGAAGATTTTTGATGATTATTTTAATTTTTTAAAAGGAGTTAGTATTTATTTAACCAACCAAGACTAATATTTATTTCCCTTTAATTCCACATTGGTTGGAAATTTGTTTTTGAAACATATATATTGGCTTTTTGAAGCCATTTTTTGGGAATTCTTGAGGTAGAACATAAATTGTAATTAACATAATTTATCAATAAAGGAAATATTTTGCATATGAGTTTTATATCATAATAGTGTTTATTTTTGAATATTTACCATCATATAAGTGAGATCTTTATCTCCTTATTATAGTCCCTTTCCTCACTTACTGTGAAAATCTATCCTCTATAGGGCATTTGAAGAGCTAGGAATATAAATTGCACTACAAGATTCTTTCAGACCTTTTTTTCAAACACCTATGTTTAGGATCAAATGAAAAGTTTTCTTTAAAATTCATGTGTGTCTTAATAAATTTTATAAAGATTTTAGAGAAATCTAATCATTCAATTTCATCACCCCATTATATAGGATTTCCCATTTCAGTTTCCTTCTCCCTTTTCATCCCATAAAATCAAAAGTAGATTAGTTTTATAGATAAATCTTAAGGGAACCATCCTTTTCTAGAGGTTCTTCTCAGTACAGAGTCACCCACATTTTGACAATTTCCAATTATATCAACTGGAGAGAAGGTGTGCCTTGTACATCTTCAATTAGGGTTCTCTCCAGAGTGATAACAATAATCATAAGAGGTATTTATATGTTTAAGTTTAAACTCTATATCCCTCTTCCCAAGAATATATACCACATGATTAAGTTCTTGCACATGATACTCAATATTAAAAGCATTGAACCATTCCAAGCAATCCCATACATCATTTTGGTATTGCTTTAATCTATTTTGTTTCATGTTGTAAACAACTCAGATTTATTTCACCATTAGTTTTGAATCTCCCTTAACCAACAACCTTTTGAATCTTTTTAAATGGGAGATCCAAAGTCCAATTAGGAGTGCTTCATATTCCATAATATTTTTTATACACTCAAAGGATAATTTAAAGGAATATCTATAAAATTGGCCATTAGGGTCATAGACGACAAACTCAGCTCCATTTCCAATTTTTGAACATCTTCCATTAAAGTGTATGGTCCAGATGGAGTATTCATTAGTAAAAATAGATTTTGGAGGCATTTACATGTACTTAACACTTCCCACATAATTTCTAATGTCTATATCCACATACAACACTTTATTTAGTTGGTACTTGGGATCTTCTAAGACATGAAGAATTTTTAGCTCCTAGTTCAATCAAACCATTTTCTCATCTAGAGGTATAGTGGCATAGCACAATTCCATTTGAACAATACCCCTGATATTAGTATCCCATTTTTTGGATAATAACATACCCCACTTTGGTGGATAATATACAATAATAACATCCATACTTAGGAACTTACTAGGGTATTATGTGAGCTCCACCACCAGTCTTTTGACCATACCAACAACATGTAGTTCTCTAGAATCCATGGTGAGGAATCATCCATATCTTGTAGTTATCCTTATACAAATCTCATCCAACATAGCCAATGGCATAATGTTACAAGATGTACCAAAGCCAAATATGTAGTTATAAACAATTAGTCTATTAATTAGTAGGGTGGTATAGAATAGGTTGACATCAGTCTTAATCTCTACCAATGTTGTTCCCAAATACACCTTTAGGTTGTGGTTAGGGGACTCTGAGGTGTTCTCACTTTCTACAAGGAAAGTGAGATAAGGTTCAACTTCAACAATCTCATTAGCAGTAACTTTCTCAATGAATCCCAAATATTTAAAATCTCTTCTCATGTGCTCTAGAATTCTAATCAGCTCCAAATATAGTACTATGACATTCAACTAACTCAAACACATGGGCCATGTCACAAATACTATATTTTTTAGAGGAGTGTTAGTAGGTAAGCTTGTAACATTATCATTTGGGATAAACACTTCAAGAGTTAGGGGAATACAAGTAAGAGAACGAACACTCTTAACTTCATTTTTCAAAGGAGGATTCCTAGGTTCATCCTTCTTAGGAATGTAGATAAGAAGGGAGTTTTATTCTTATCTTAAGTACATCATGGTTTGACATTATTAGATGCAAAACTAGGCTTGATGGAATTTTGGACCTCCTTATTCCCTTTGGTCTCCTTTTCTCTAGTCTCTATTTTATGAACAAAGTCTTTATCTTTGAGAGGAGTATTCTAATATTTAATTCTCAAATTGTACTCCTCTTGGGCAATTATTACGTGGTTCATAAATTGCTAGTCCTCAATCGATGGAGGAAAATCTCCATATTTTTCTTTTATCATTGATTTTAGAAACTCTAAATCATGAACAAGCAATTCATAATCATACATCATGTTTATTTCACATATAAAGTCCAGGGTTGGGACCCTTACCTTTTCACATGCTCTTCATAATGCTTGAGTAGTAGTAGAACTCATAAATTCTATAGATGGAGAGACAACCATAATATCTAGTTCATTGAGCTAGAAAGTAAGATGTTCATATGTGGGGGTGTTCTCATAATCAAGGACCTTTAGAACACTCACAACTTCCTCTTGGAAGGTGTAACTTTCCATATCTTAGATTTCAATAATGTAGATATCATCTTCATTAGATGCAGATTGAAATACTTATACATCCTTACCATCACATCAGCTGTGTTATATGGGGGATGATGAAGGAAGCACTTATCACACCAGTCAATATCACAATTGATTATATTGACCTTTACAGCTAGAGGATCTATTACTTCCCTTCTAGCTCCTTTATTTTGGTTTCTCTCATTTTTGTCATCCCTTACTAGCCCCTTTCCCTTATCATTATTCCTAACTTGTAAATCTAGCCTACCTTGATCCTGATCTTCAGGATGATTCCTTTCCTCCCTCTTGTGATCCATCATATCATCATGGTTAGAAGAACCTTGAGACAACCACTTTATTCTCTAGGAAACTTATAGGATATCTATTTCATATCAAGGGCTATAATTTTTATAGTTTCCTATAGGTCTACACTCTTGTGGGAGGCTTGAGGTTTCTCAAGATTTACTAGCTTGACATCAGCCCTCTAGTTTAAAGGCTGACCCATAACTTTGATGTTGTTTTCTATCTGAATAGATAGATTAAAATCCATCCTCAAATTTTTGGGAGCCTTATCTATGAGATAATAGGCTACTTTCTTGTCAAATACATCAAAATACATAATCAAAGAAGCAATTCCACTAGGTTTGATGTCTTTTGGTAGCCTTCTCAACACCTAATTGAATCTATAATTGAAGTTCACACATTTTTTAGGATTCTTCTTAAGGCTTTCAAGCTCATCAAGAAAGAATTTATGATTAGTGCTATCACTATATTGTATCTTAAATGCATCAATCATAGATTGCATGTTTTTATGGATCCATCATGGAGGGATTTGAATCACTCCTAAGCCTCATCTTCAAGTGTGTCCACAAAGAGATTTATGCACAAATCTTTTATATTTATTTCATAATCTTCAATGACTTTTAAGAAGGATTTCAAATGTTGTTCCCCAGACACTGCATTGTTCCCTTAAAACTTAGGTAATACATTTCTAATCTTTACAACTTCATTGGGGAAACTAGGCATACCATTAAATTTGATAGGTCTAAACCTTGAGATCATAAATGGTCTATATCTATTAGCCAAACCTTGATCTTCTTCTCCATCATTACCATTGTGCACATTAAACATCCTCCTTTTCAGGTCATGGTATCCCATCTCTAATTTGAAGATGAATATGAACTAAGGGATGGTTGAGAATGAATACTATGGGGAGGACTTTAAGGAGGAGAAATATAATGAAGCCCTAATGGCCTAGTAGGAGGAGAAAGACTTATTTGTAGAGAAGGAACTTGACTTGTTAGGAGATCATATTTCTCTAAAGTGCTTTGGTATCCTTTAACCAAAGAGATTTTAGAGAAAATGGGGTAAATATAGTGAAGGTCAAATTTATCAGGTCTTACTTAATTACTTGAGATGAAGCCTACAATAGGCTTCTATACTTGTCTCTTTTTAGATGGGCATTTTAACTTAGGGACAAGTTCTATAGATGGATTCTTGTTAAAGGAATACCTAGTACCATCCAAATTTGTATATCTAAAGAAAAATATTTAAAATAGAAAATAGTACATATATCAGGCACTGATCTTTAAGCCTTGATATAATGGAGTCACCACTAGGAGAAAGACTTCTAGACTAGAATGAACAAAACCATACACAATAACACATAGAATGCAAACTTTTAGACATTGAAAAAATTCCAAAAACATTGTAAAACTTCTCACAGTATGAGGGTAAATTTTCCTAGTGGGTCACCTAAAAAGGTTGCAAAGATAATAATGAACCAAAGATGAAAAAATCAATGTAGTAATACTAGAGAGTGAAATAAATAAAATACCTATAACTCTCTAAAAATATTCCTAATATCATGGCTAATAAGGGATCACCCTAGCAATGATGTTAGAAATATGTTAGTTTGCAGTTGTACACCTCTACCACTCAGACTTGCACATGTGAAGAGAGTGGAAAGAAAATATGGAAAACCTACTTAATATGTCATCATAGTTTGGGAAGGGTTTGACATCATGACTAGACTAAAACATAAAAAATGACTAGGAGGCACCTATAAAGGGTATGGTCAATTCCTTGGTGCTTTTGACTCTACCTAAGCCAATGTGAGAGGACCTAAGGGTAGCTTTACTAACTGAAGGGATTTTAAAATTCAATCTTTATGGGGATTATTGGCAGAAGGGTATATAAATATGACTAGAACACAACCAAGCTTGCTTAATCCACCTGGTAAGGGTTGTCACATGGAGTGATAAAATTTTCTAGGTCAGACAAAAGCTACTAAAAATAGATATGGATATGATTGCAACTTTTATTCTATATAATCTTCAACAATAAAGGGTTTAACAAGAGATTTCAGTGTTGATATTTAACATGCAAAATGCAAACACATAATAAGTATACAATGTTTATGCATTCATACATAAACAATACTTTGGATATGCAAAGGATGTATTGTATGCAAGGTAAAATAGGGTAGAAAAAAACTTGCAGTTAATGGAGAGTAAAAGTGGAGGGTTAACATATTAGTAGAAATAGGTTCAAAAAAACTACTATGTCATCTTTACTAGTAAATGTACCATATACCTAACATAAATGAAACTAGAATTATGCACATGTGATATCCTTCAAGAACCCATTCTAATCAAATCCATGAGCATAAGACTACCATTCAAAAAGGCTATCAACACCCTATTCCCAAATCTCATAGTAAAGAGGATTTTATAAGCTAAACATACACTTTAAATGACCACCATAAAGATGAATACATCATATCACCAATCAACTAAGCATGTAAAACATGGCATTGTACTTCAACAATATAAAGAGAATGGAAACCACAAGCAAATTTAAGTTATCAATTGAATTAGAAATGATTAAAATGTGTATTGAGTAAAATAATAGTATCAACATAGTGCAAGAAATTTATATAACAAGGGAAGCCATATGTAATGCTCTCAAAGCTTGCTAATGATTTTACATGATAAATCAATTTGACACCATAAGTTTTACATAGTGAGAAATCTTTAAGGCTATAACTCTTTACTAAAAAATTTAACTGACCTACGTAAAATGGCATACCCCCTTTACTTATATATTTAAACTAATCCTAACATATTCATAGAGATTCTCTAGTTGGAAGATTCCTTTATGATCCTAGAGTCTATTAGATCTTGTAATAATCATGATTCCTCAAATTATGCACATGTTCCTATGATGATGGAAAAATTGATCCTACACTATGGTATAGTATTTTTTGTTATCATACATGGAGGTAGATCCTATAAGAGACAAAACAAACCTTTATCATCTTGCATACCAAAAAAAACATCCCTTTCCTATGTACATGATTATAAAAACTACCTTGAAAGGGACATACCACTATCAGGTGAAGTACAATGGTTTCCCAGCTAAAAATAAGAAAATAAAAGGGAAGAGAAGGGAAAATGGAAGTCAAGAAAAAGGTGAAGTGGTGATAGCTTGAAAGAAACTAAAAAATTCAATTAAGTTTCAAAATTGATCTGAATGATAGAATCCTTTGCCAACCTATTTTTGTATTTGGTATATTCCTCAAGCATGAGGGTGAGACTCCCTTAGTCGAGGGATGCTTGGTATTTGATTTTGAATCTATATTCTTCAAGATATGTAATAGTCCACTAAATCATGCCTTGCTTCCATCTAATGAGTTCCTTGAGTTGGTCACAAGATTTATCAAGCGACACCAATTACTTTATCTTATGGACATTAAAGGATTATTATAGTATATCAATGAGGTTATTCAGAGTAGTGCACACTACCTCCTCCCCAAAATCATTTTCACCATCAAGGATCACCATCTTCCTTAGTGTGGAATCTATCTCTTTATCATAGTCTTGAGAGATTGTTATTCTCCTTTCAAATCTAAGATACCATCTTTGAACATCATTAGATGATGCTTGATTACTATTTGATATTCCTTGAAATTGTTATGATCATTTAGAGCAATGATATTCTCTACAATAAAATTATCTATGCTCATCTTATAGATATAATCTACCTTATATTGAGATGCTTTCCATTTCTTGGTGTCTACCTCATAAGAAAACATCTAGGCATCACACTCTCTTTTATTTTCCACTATGTCTCTCAAGCATTTAAATGTCAAGTGGATTATTTCTACAATCCTGGTGCCTATGTCATATTACCAATCTTTAGTTGCTCATCCTATGGTATTCAAATCATCAATTCAACTAGGGTAAAGTGATGCAAAAGAGAGATGGAGAAAACCTAAAGCCATGCTAGAAGTTGGAGTTACTATTGTAGACTCAATAACTTTTGCCAGTACTAGATCATAGCCTAGTTTTTGCCTTCAATTCTTTAATGATGGCTTTGTCCTTATCCATTATGTGTGCCACAATGTTGGCTAATACCTATGAGTGATGTTTAAATTCATTCTTGGATGGTTACCCTAAACTATATTTGTAAACTATGTGACTTTGAAAGGGAACATCCTTCATTAATACATTAGGTGGAGGGATAGATATCTCTACATTCCTTTCTTCAATGGTGGTAAAGGTGGATCTAGAAAGTGTTTTAGAATTTTTAGGGGGATTGGCCTTATGTGATTCAGTTATATTTATTACATCAATCTCCCCTATTTTTCTCATGATGTCCTTTTACTCGACCTATTATTTGACCCAAAGAAGGGGCCTAATTTGGAATCCCATTACTATGGTGGACATCCATACTAGCCTTGAGATAGTATAAGGTGTTATCATTAGAGTGTTTTCTATAGGAAGTGCCATAGGAGTGGGTTGTGGGCTCAATAAAAATTACTCAATGTCTTCATCACTCTCTTGTTCCTTTCCAACTTTATCTGATCCATGTACCTATTCTAGATCTGGCTCAATCTACTCCAAAAATATACACTCTAACTTAGGCTAATGAGACCCTTTGAATAACAATTCAATTGAACTTCCTTTCTCTACTAACTATGTAGAAGGTTGTGTATCTACTTCACCTTATTTATTTACCTAGGTATTAGGCATGGATGAGGCTTTGGTGACATCCTTTATGCCTTCAGGACACTCTTCACTAGTCATGGCTTTAAGACCTTTATTATGGGTTAGATCATAGACCTTAATGTTAGGAAGAAGACCTTGTTATACATCAATTAAAGCACCACTCCTTGAAACACCCTTCTTAGCATCTTTATTTAATTCACCCAATTCATTATTCATTTTTATATGGGTGGGGTACCCATTTACAAGTTTAATCCCCCACCGTCCTTCACACTAACCTTCTCCTCAAATGCCGAACTTGACACCTTTTGAGTGGAAGGGGCATCTTGAGGTACTTCTAGAGCTACTTGTGATTTTTCCTAACCAAACACCTCATCTAAATAAGTGTTAGTTTGAACATCTTATTTCAGCTCCACTTTATCTCTTTCATTAGGCTTGTTCAACTCTTTAGCTCCACCCTAATCACCTTAGCCTAGTGGTTGGGTGATGACATTATCAAAAAATGTCTCTATGTCTGATGAAATGGCCTCTTTCTCTTGAGTGATCTGAGCTTGAGTAGCTACCTCAACATTAACCTATGCAACATCATCAAAATACAAAGGATCATATGAGGTTAGGATGTCTTCCTCACCACCTTTGATTTCTACTATATAGGGTCCCTCTTCTACAAATAAGCCCATCACTGAGGCCTTTACTAAGGCTTGGGGCCTCTCCCTCAAAGTTCTCTACCCAGTCTTTACTTGAGGTAGAGTGTAATCATGCTACTTCATTACCTTGGAAATGGGCCTACCCTCATCTGAATCCTCATCATCACTCATATCCCCTACTCTCTAGGCATATGAGGGCTAGTCTTCCTTCATTTTTATAGGGACCTATTTGGATGGCATGTCCTTAAATTCAACCTCCTTCTTCTTTGTATGAAATACACTTGAAGGTTTTAGAGCCTTCTTAACTCTCTTTTTTTTAGGATACTCCCCTTCATACTCACCTCCTCTCTTTATTAAATATAACTTTAGGGGAGGACATCCACTACTTGTTGCATAGGTGGAGCAGGTGGAACTATAGCTAGATTGGCCATGGGGATAGATTCTAGAATGGCTAGCACTATTGGGGCTCCCTCTCCTAAAATGGATATTGGGGTGGCACTATCTAATGTAACTTTCTCCATTATAATTTTATCCTAATTTTCTACCAAGCTTTTTATCTTTAAGAAAGATAATCTAGCCTTAGATTGTACTACTGCTATCAACTCCACATCAATTGGCTTTGTAAAATCAACATGACTAATCTTATGCTTTCCCTTACCTTTCAATACTAGTGGTGGATATGTAGGATCACCACTATACTCTAAGAGGAAACCTCTCATCTTCTTAACTTACCTTAGCTCTTGGAGGGTAGGGGTATCATAAACACAAAGATCTAACCCATGTTCCTTTAGCTACCTAAAGGTTTTTATCATAATTGGAATTGATATTTAGGGGATAGAATCATTTTCTTGAACATTGAAATATGCTTGGGAGATGGGTTGGGATTCAATATTGGATTTATTATACACTAAAGATAGTGTCATCTTGTCATCTACCTTTTCCTTGGGGATAATAGTGATATTATAGGTAATAACCTCCTACAGCATGAGCCTCATATAATCTAATTTTTTGGACATCCTCCTTGATGGTCCAGTCAAACCAGATGCATTCTTAATGTGATTGATGCAATATCATAATAGTCATCATATTTACGAGTCATCTAATGATATAATTGGGTCTAAGTGGCATCATTGCATACTATCCCATTTCCTTTTATAATCCCTTCAACTTGGCAACTAAATGACATGAATAATATCCAATCATAATATTAAACTTGAAGGGATTGTTAAGCTTTTTGGCCACTATCATTTCATACATAGACACCATTTATTGGATCAGCTCCATTACTACCAATTTCTCATCTACGTACCTTATAAATTCATGTGGGCACCATGAGTAACCACTTACCTTTATATAAGTGAATGTCTTGAATTGAATGTAACAGGTACCATATTTTTCAATTACTTGTTTGGTCTCATTGGACATTCTATTGAAGCTTCTGAAAGGAAAGAAGGCACTCATAATTTTCAAGAAGCAATTATACACCCTAAAAAAGTTCTTCTTAAAGCCATCCATGGTGATTTATAGGTATATTAAATAAATTCCCATTCCATTGGGGTTCTTGGTGAGCCCTTGGAATGTCATGTTGTGCGCCAAGCTATACATCAAATATGAGGACATGTAAAACCTACCTATGAATGCCTCTTTCGAAATAATTATAGCCTAGAGCTACATTATCTACCTATGAAAATTATCACTAAGGATGGTGGCTTAGTCAATCTTCTTCTATATCTCCAATATTCATATCAAGATCAAGAACATCCATGGCTCAATTTTTTTTGTGGTGGGCATCACATAAACCTTGGTGTCCATGGTGATGACATACGAGGGTAGTTCACTAAATTTTGGTAGCTTCAAAATCTTAAACATCTCAGAGACCTTTTGTCTTTTCTTAGCATTCCTTTAGGGAGAGTGTAATGCTTTCTAGCTAGGGAGGAATTTTGAGATTGTTGTCGAGGGCCATAAGGGTGAAAGAGAATATAACCAAATGGATACCATTGATAATATTTCTAGAGTCTAGTTGGTATACTTGACCACATGCAATAATCATTTTTTTGTATGGAGTAGGTAGGGGGAATGCTATCATAGGGGTGATATAACTCATGCTAACATTAACAACTACTAGGAAGGGGTCTTGCCACTGTAAGAAATTTAGTAGGGCTATAAAATATAACCCCATGACATATGTATCCTTAATCCCATCCAAGATAGATACAATTTTGCCCTTTACCAAGGTTGAACATGCCACCTTTTTCCCCTAGAATTATAGTGTAATATCCTAACAATGGACAAACTCTTCACTCAAATAACCCTTAAAATACTTCTTGACTCCTCTAAAATAACATGACACAAGGATAAAATAGGACACTATTAATCTAGAGGGTTACACACACTAGAAGATAATAATACATGAAGGAATTACCATAATCACATTCTAGCATTGCAAATAGCTAGGGCACACAAATAGCTTGAAGGCATAAATGGAGGCCTAAATTCAAAGGGTAAACACATGATGAAGACAAATGCATTAGTTATAATCCTTTAAATTTTGAAATTAGGTTTACCATTAATACTTCAAATTATAATGTCTAATCACCAACCACCCTCATTAATTACTTGAGCTTCATTCAAAATAGAGAGGGAAAGTGAAAATGTTTCTTTTATGCTAAGCAATTATCCTTACAACACATGGAGCTATATAAGCGAAGAATACGTCATGGTACCTTTCTAGGCCTTCAAGGACTTTTGTAATTTTTCATTTTTTATTTTCCTTTGGTGCAACAATATAATATGCCTTAAAATCTATATGAGATGTAATAACACCAAATGTCATAATTTAGCTTTATAAATTTGGGTGTTTGGGCCTTTAGGGACCTTTTAAACTTTTCCCACCAAAAGGTAAGTGGGGTAATCTTCAAAAAGGGATTGAAACTGAGAAGACCCTAAGGAGATTTCATGTGGCATCACTTTATTTTCAGGTTTAGGCACTTGGGAAATAGACACTTTAAGCACCTTTCCCACCAAAAGGTAAGTGAGGTGATCTTTAAGGACTCAAAATACTTAAATCCCTGAGAACTTGCCACATGTCTAGCTTAGATGTAAGCTCAAAATCTCAACCATTTTTTACCTTTTCAATGATTTTCTTTATTTGAGGAAGGGTAAAATATCCTCTTTACCCCCAAAAAGATTCATAGGAGGCCCTTGAGATAGACATGTGTCCTTCATTTGGTTCATCCAACAATTCCTCACCTCAGTCAATAAAACATGTCAAAGGTGAAACTCAAAAATTTCATCTAAGGCCCAAAATGTCTTCTTCAAACATAAGGTAGTAAATAAATGCATAAAAAAGGCTTGGCAATACTTGTATCTTCTTATTGTGAATCATCCTACCATGAAAACTTTTGTCAAACCATGTTATTCCTCTAGAACTATTGAAAATGTCCATCTTTGGAAAGTTCCCTTCGAACCTTTTATAGACATTCTTTGGGAATTTTGCAAGGAAAAAGTGCTCAAAGTAAATAATAATTCTAACATTTTGTAGAATCCAAATAACCCTTTAAAGGTTCCATTTAAGAATCTTTCAAAGGTAAAATTCCCAAAGGAAAAGTTCCTTCAAATATTTTGCAAGGGCAAGATGATCTTAAAAATCCTTTGGATTTTTCACGTAGGCAAAATGTTTGACGGGAAAGTTCCCTTTAGACTTTTTGCCATGGATAAAAATTATAAAATAAATAACCTGAAAGCACTTAAGACCCAAAAAGGTAAAGTATAAAATTCTTTCATAAATTCTAGAGAGGATAAAATGTCTGATGAAAGTAAGTCTTCAGGGCTTTATTCCAAGACAAAAGTTTTGAAGATTTATTTTAGTTGGGCGTTTTTTTTATGCTAAAAGGCCTAAAAGGTCAAAGGGATAGAATGTTTTCACTAAACAAAAGTAAGACAAAAGACTTGGAAAATTACAAATATGAAGTTCAACCTTCTAATGGAATATATAGAGATAGGAGTCAGGCTAGTGATTAAAACATTGATACTCACCCAATTTAAACTTGGGAATTTTACTAATAAGGGTCTAAATACTCTAGGAAATTTTGGGCACTAACACTTCAACTTATAGTTGGACGATCTAATAAAGTGGGACCCCCATAATAGGGTCACTAAACATATGAAATTAAGAATAATGAGCTACCCCTATGAACACAGGCTTGGTGTTCATGACATGATGTACATCAAGGCCACCAATTTTAGAGAGGTGTTATCTAGGTTAAAGAAGCATAACATTAATCTTAAGGCTAGGATAGCTATAGATGACAAGCCACTTGGAAATATTTGGTAGATGGGGCCCCTACAATAGCATTTGTTACCTAGACCCTCTTTTAGGCCTCCTCTAAAGAAACCATTACAATAATCCCAAGCACAAGTAGCATAAGGATGGGTAAGAGAAAGTAGAAGAGAGACATAATAAAAGGTCATCATTCTCAATTCAAAATGATAAACCAAAGTTCCTAATAGAGTATATTGACATGATTTCACTATCTCCTAATGAGATAGTGGAAGATGTACTTAAGGTGCTTGCTAAGGCATATGTATCAAATGAAGAAGAACAATATGAGGAAATTTAGGCCCAAAATAAGGAAGTAGGACAAGAAAAGGGGAAGGAAATTTTAATGGACCTAGTTCCAATTTTACCCCTCAGAAAGAAGGCTGAGTTGGCATTAGTCCTAGTTACAAAGAAGAAGATAAAGTTAACCTTCACTCATCCTTTGAGTGAGGTTAACCTATTCAGTGATGATAATGGAATCCATGGGGAAATCATCATTTAATGATTTATTTATGGGAAGATGCAAAAGACCCCAACATTGTAGCATTAATGGGCCATCACCTAGATAGTTAACATCACTATTCATGATGAGGTTAGGCCACAGATAGTGACTTTAATGAAGGAAGAAGAGGAAATGAGGATGACCAACACAAGAGGGTTAAGAAAAATTCAAATAAACACTCATAAAGACTTAGGTATCACATATATGGAGGTATTATAAACTCAAAAGATCATAGAGTCAATAGCAAGTGCGCAATTTAATATAGAAATAACATGGCTAGAGAGGGTAATAATAAAGAAGACCATGGTTGGGAGTGAGGATTTCACCTTTTAAATATTTGAAACTTTTATTGGATTAACTCTAGTATGAGGTCAATAACCTCATGAGAACTCAATTCATGAAGAATACATAGTTGGACTAGCTAATGCCCACTCAGCCCAACTAAAATTAGGAATCAAAGGACTATATCAAAAAATACAAAACATGTAGAAGCAAAAGGAGAATCTAGAGACATAGGATGTTTTGTTAGTTTGAGAAGAAATGATGATTATGTTTGAAGAATATTTATAAGACATTTTTAAATCATTAAAATAAATGAATACAAGGTAAAACTTGTTATCTCACTAGGATGAATCAGCCAAAAGTTTATTAACCCAATTTTAAAGTTCAAGGGACAAACTAAAGGAACTTAACATCATACTATTAGAGGACTAGATTCCTATCTTTAGGACCATTATATTATCCCATTTCAATACTATTATGGAAATAATTGTTGAGAATATCAAAGGCTTAAGCACATGGTTAGGGAACTTAGAAAGGATCCTAAGGGATGATGAAGAGTTGATAGGTAGGATTTAACAACTCTTAGGCACCATGATTGCTAATAATAATACACTTAGATCCTTGGGCATAATTTGAGATGATGTTTATGAGCATAGGGTCACCTTGGTTTTGCAAAAGGTTAGGATTAATATTTAAGGCCAATCTTGTAATGACAATAATAGGGTCATGGGCATGATCCTAACTGTAGAGGAGATAATTATTGAGGCAAAGAGTATCAAATAAGAAATGCCCAAGAATGATAGAGACTTTGATGACTTGGTAGGCATAAAGGATGAGTATCTATTATAGCTAGCTATCAACTTAAATTTAATCAGTGATCAACATCAAAAATCCATGAATATCCTTTAAGATCAATAGGGGAGCTTTAAAGTTCAGGGCTCACCAACTAGCTAACAATATTCCACTTGTAAGAAACCTTGTAATATTAAAAAATAGAATATTCTTTTTGTAAAAGCATGTGATATTTTTTTAGCACATTTTGCTATAGGTTAGTCCACTTTGGAAAAAGAAATGTATTCTAAAACTATGGAAAAGGATAAATGTCCTTACCTTTATACATTTCTAATCTCATGATTGATTGGTGTACTACATTAGTCTTATATAAAAGGAAGTACCACCATTTTTTAAAAGGAGAGAGAGTTTTAGAGAAAATATATTTTTTATACTCAGAGAAATCAATACAAGAAAGGAATATTGAAAATCTTGTCCATATTTTTTATGTCAATTATTATATGGATTCTCGCTCATTTATCTATTTGGATGTCTAAATTTAAATGGTTTTCATTGATTTTTGATATGCACATGTGAATGTAGAACTATCAACTTGTGCTTATGCTAGGTTAATTGAAAGATATTATATTCATTTAATTTCTCTTGCTTCCCTCATATATGTGCTAATGTAATTTTCTTATGAATTAAACCTTTAAATTAAATATAGTTTCTTATTTACATCATTCCATCTATTCTTTAGATAATTGCTTGATACATGGTAAGATCTATGCTAAATTTATTTCATGTCATGTATTGGTTTTAATGTATGTCTAGATGAAATATAAACTTTGTCATAATATTTGGACTTAAAATCAAAACATCTTCTTTCTGCCCTACCCTTCCTTTTACATCTTTTTAACCAAATCACTCTAGTTTAAACCTCACTATAAATATTCATTTAGATTAATCTTTAGTTTATAAATTGATCATAAATTCACTAATAATAACATATATCTCCTACATTTCAATTATATTGGCCATTGTGGCTCCCAACCACCAATCAATATAAATATTATGGAATAACTTATTTCTCTACCTCTATTTCACCATAGGTAACTAGATTACTATGACCTACTACTCATGTTTTGAATTCCTTGAATTATAAAATGAGAAGTTTTCTTTAGACACTAAGAAAACCTATGATACATCTAGGGGAATGAATAGGAACAAGCTCCCACTGGCACTAGAAGGAGAGCCATCTTTTTGAATTTATATGATCTTTTCTAACTTTGGTGTGTTTTGATCAAAGATTTTTGTTAGTGTTAGACATTTACATAGTTATTTTCTCAAAAGTGTAAATATCATCAATATTTATTGTCCTTGACCCATATTTGTGCTTCCTTTAGACAAAGATCAAAATTCTTTAAGGATAAATGTGTAATTATGGTAAAGATAGCTTGAAATCTAAGAATCCAAAGTATTTGAGGTTAAAATAGTTTATTTTGATCAAATATTGGTAGATATTTTACAGATATGAGTTCATTTGATCTTAAAACTATAAAGACTGATCATAATTACATAATCAAACACATCCTTGAGCTAACTTAGTTAAAGTTTGATGTCCTTTGTTATTCTTTACATATATCTTTATAAAATTTACTTAATGTGTAGTTCTAATCCTTATTCCTTATGTAGGTTGATTTGACACATCATATTTCAAACTAGATCCAAATCCCTCAAGCTAAAATTTATAATAATGTGGACAAGATCGCATTTATAAATAATAGACTCTCTGCTATAACTAGACATCCATTAAAAATCTAGGTGAGACAAAGGTAGACGTAGATGTTTTATGTCTTTATCAACTTCACCACTCTAAGGTATTCTTGAATTACACCTTCATTAAGGTATAGATTGGTTATGAAGCTCTCATATTAATTTTCAATGTGTGGTTCATGAGATTCCTCATAATCCAAAAAAATATTTACCAACTTTTAGTCTTAATGGTATTGTGACAATAGAAAAACATGTTAAATCCTTCAAAGTTGCATTAAGATTGCTAAATATCACTCATGAAGATGTAGCATGTAGGTTGTTTCCTTTCACATTTAGGATGATGCATATGGATGGCTCCTAAACCTTGTTAATAATTTCATTACCACCTAGGACAAATTTAATAACATTTTCATTAACCAGTTTGGCAAAATCATTAGCCATTGTGTCTTATACCAACAATTTGCCACCCTCAAAAGAGATGACAAGGAACACATAAGAGATTTTAATGTTAGGTTTTAGAAGATATACAATATAACCATTGACCCTTATTTACCTAATTAGGTCTTAACCTTGGAAACATAAAAAGATGCTCTTGATCCCATGACTTCAATAATCATAAAGAGAGTTGTAGGTCCTATGAACACACTAGCTTTACCCTATACTAAGGCTGTGATCATTAATGACTAGATGAAACCTCAAGGTCAGATGGTCTACTATGTTCTAAATGTTAATCCACATATGCCTACCTTGAATGTCTTTCCTAATAATAACCAAAATGTGTTTGCTCTCAACCAACTCCCAAATTTGAACTAATTGCCTTTAACACATGCTATTCCTAACCAAAATTTGGGGTTGTTGAATCACCTTGATACCAATGGATTTAATTTAAATGATAAAATGGCCTTATTACCATACACTATTACTAATAAAAACTAAGTTGATAATTTATAATCACCCAAAAATGAGAATGAGTCCATTCTAAAAATGGTCCAAAAATTTAGCACTAACTTCCTTTAGTTGTAAAAACAAGCTAGTAATATTAGAGAAAATTATAGTAGGAACTTCTTTTTCCAAAGATTAAATAGGCCTAATAATAGGTTTAATAATGATATTGTTCACAACAATAAGAATATTGAACCATCTTCTTAAAAGAATTCTATGTATATTAATCTTATTGATATATTGCTTTGTCTGACTATTGTAGAGTCCATTATACTACTAAACATGGTGAGATTGATTGTATTGAATTTTACAAAGATTCTAAGTTATTTAAAGAAGATTTGGAAACTTTTAAAGTAGTATCTAATAAAAATAATGGTGTAGGTACTTCAAAATTGAATCTTGTTGACTAGACCTTCATGGTGGAAATGTTTGATTTCCCCTTCTAAGAAGATAATGAACTTGATGGTGTTCTTGAAGAGGTTCTTTCCTTCAACTAGTTCTTGAAGAAGACATATCCTCTAAGGAATAGAGAATAGAGGTAGAATATGAATACTTCTACTCTAAAATACTTTTATTCTCCTCTAAATACCACTTCAGACAATAATCCATAGCCTCCAAAAGGAAGTACTTCTAAACCTAATATTGATACTTCCAATTCTTCCAATAAGACTGGTTATAATATTTTAGAGGACATGAAGAAAATTAAATCTAATTTTACTTTATATGAAATGACACAAATCATAGATCAAAGTGATTTCTTCCTAGAATCCTTATCCAATACATCTAGTAAGATGTCCAAGATGGATAATTCCAACATAACTCTGCATAAAGTTAAAACAAAATCCCTCCCCTTCTTGCTTATAGTCTAAATATTTGGTTAGAATTTGCATAACTATTTGTTGGATTTTGGTGCCTCTAAAAATATCATGCCTATAGGTGTTTTTAAGCAACTTGTTTTAACTCCCATTAAGTCTGATAGGGTTGTCACCTAATTAGATAAGTCTAGGGTCAAAGTGATTAGAGAATTGTTAAATGTCCATATGCAACTAGATTTTGATCCAAGAGTCCAATAATTTATAAATATCCAAGTGGTAGATATCCCTAAATGCATATGGACTACCTTTAATAAGAGAACAGATAAAGAATTTAAATGAATATATGTTCATAGATTATTCACACCTATGGTTGCCTTAGAAGGGAGTTCTCAACTAAATCAGAGTTGAAATGGAGCAAAAAATGAAGAACATGATTACTGAGTATAATTCTATAAATGAAAGGGTCAAAAAAATTGATTCTAATATAGGAGTTTTCACCCTATAAAATGCCAAGGTATGTGATACTAAATCTTCTAATACTATTCTTAGATTATGGAAGATGCATTTCAATGGGGCTAGATGTAAATCTAGATCTAGGGTAGGCATTATTCTAATTGACCCTATTGGTAAGAATTACAATACCTATTATAGACTCCATTTTCCATGTACCAATAACCTTGAATAATATGAGGCTCTCATCTTAGGCCTACAATTTGTCATAAAAAACAAGGTTAAGGAACTACTAGTTTATGGTGACTAAGAACTAGTAGTCAATTAGTTCAAAAGCAAGTATTAATGCAAACTATCATACTTAAAGAGGTACAAATATAGAATTTGGGACCTTATGGAATTTTTTGATGCCTTTAATATTATATATATACCTAGGTTGGAAAATAAATCTGTTGATGAGCTTTCCTTTGTTGTAACTAATCTCATGCCTGACCAAGATTCACCAAACTTTAACATTGAGTTGATACCTTGCCCTTCTATCCTAAATAATGTAAACCATTTATAGGTCTTTAGTGATGATCAACAAATCCTAAACTTCATGACTAGTTCAAGATCATTTGAGGCTTAGATCATTGATGAGGCTAAAGAAAATGCGTTTGGAAGAGATAAATTTGATGGCAAAGTCATTTAACTGAATGAAATTAAGATCCCCAAAGGGATAATTGCCTTGGAATGGTTGTTTGATCCATATAAGCTAGTTGAAGATTCTAATATTCCCAAAGTGAGTGGAAAAGATTATAATGTAGTTGATCTTGGGCCTTAGTATCAACCTTAGTTGGTTAACATTGGAAAAGCTTATACAAGTGTTGAAATAAGGAAGCTAAAGAGTTGTTGAAAAAATACAAAGATGTGATAGCTTGGTCATATGATGACTTGAATATTTTTGATCCAAGAGTCATCACCCATATTATACCTATCAAAGAGAATTGAAAACATTTTAGGGAAAAGTCAAGAATTGTGAATCCTATCTTAGAACCCATGATTTTCAAAGAAGTAAAGAGGTTTTTAGATGCTAGAATCGTGTTTCCCATTTGGCACACTACCTGGGTTGCCAATTTTGTTCTAGTTAGGAAGAATGATGGTGAAATTAGACTATGTATTTGTTTTGGAAATGTGAATAGAATATCTTAAAAGGATAATTATCCTCTCCCCTCTCTTGACCAAGTAATATGAATTGTTTCTAGTTTAGTCATGATGTCTCTTCTTCATGGATTCTTAGGATACAATCAATTCATGGTAGACAAGGAAGACAAAATGAAAAAATCATTAAAAATTAAGTGGGGCACCTTCGCCTACAAAAGAATTGCTTTTGGACTAATAAATGTAGGATCCAATTTTTAAAGGGCCTTGAACCATGCATTCTAAGGCTTAATTGGTAAGTGTATGATAATATACATGGATGATCTAGCTATTTTCACTAAGAACATGGAGGACCATTTCATGCATTTACAATAGGTGTTTGAAAGGTGTAGAAAGTATGGAATTTCCCTCAACCCTAAGAAATAATTTTATATGTCACTAAGGGTAAATTGTTAGGCCATGTTATCACCAAAGATGGAATTTCCATAGATCCTAAAAGAGTAGAAGCCATATGAAATATAGAGCCTCCTAATAGTAGAAAATAATTAAAATCATTTTTTGGTAAAATAAATTTTGTAATACAATTCATTTTTGGCTTTGTAAACATTGTCAAACCATTAAATGTTATGCTCAATAAGAATACTAACGTCTCATGGAATGAGGAATCAAAGGCCTTTGGGGACATCAAAAGAGAAATCATATCAAGCTCTAGTCTTGATATGTCCAAACTTTTCAAAATATGTTTACCTCTACTCTTTTTCCTTTGACAACACTATTGTTGTTGTTTTAACTCAAAAAATAGAAGGATCTAACCATCCAATTGCTTTTATGAGAACTAATTTGAAAATTTTTGAATTAAATTATGCTTTGATTGATAAACAAGCCTTTGCATTAGAAAAATTACTCAAAAATTTAGGCACTACGTTCTTAGAAACAAATTGCATGCCATATTACTAGATGCATCCACTAAACTAATGTTGAGCCAATGTGAAATTGGAGAGAGAAGAGGTAAGTGGATGTTTTTTCATAAATAATATGACATAGCCATGAAAATTACAAAAAATGGTAAGATGTAAAGGTTTGATTCAAATGATTACCAATATTAGACCTAAGCTAAGTATTATGCAGGTTGATCAACATAATTTTCAACCTAATGAGTGGTATGACTCCATTGTCTGCTTATTGATTAACAACACTTGCCCTATAGGGCTAATTAGGGTGTAGATAAGATCTCTAAGGCTCAACAAAACTAATTATGTCATCAAAAATAGAGACTTCTACCAAAATAACTTTTAAGGTGTGTACCTAAGATGTGTTTACAAAGAATAAGATTATGAGATAATGAAGATTTTCCATGAGAAGTTGGGAAGTGGGAACCCATCTATAAGTATAAAAACTCACAAGATCCTTATGGATGGCTGTTATTATCCCATCATCTTCAAATATTCTCATAAGTATGTGAGATATTTCCATTCATGTTAGATCTTAAACACTAAAGAACTAAAGGCACTAATGCCTTTACAACCAGTCATGATTGAAAAACCCTTTACCCTATGGGGACTAGACTTTATAGGGGTAATCCACCCTAACTCATAAAAAGGTCATAAGTATGTTCTAATAGCTACTGAATATTACATTAGGTGGATTTAAGTAGTAACCACCAAATAATGTAAAATAGAAGAAGTGATCAAGTTTTTAGAAGAAAACACATGCACCAAATTGGGAATTCTAGTCTCTTTAGTATGTGATAATGAGTCAACCTTCATATCCATATATATGATAGAATGGGCATATGACAATAACATTATTTTCTAGTTTTCATCTAGGCATTATATTTAAGTAAATGGAGTATATGAGTCAATGAATAAAAGCTTGATGAAATCCATTGTTGCAGACAAGCCTAGAACATGGCATAAGCTTCTCAATTATTCCATTTGGGAAGATCAAATTATAATAAAATAGGATCTTAAATAATCCCCATTCTTATTGGTATATGTCCAAGATCCCATATTCCCCATCACACTCAAGATACCAAGTTAGAATTTTATGCAAGAGTATATGGAGGAAGACCAAGAATTTACAAACTCAAGGCTATTAGACATTATTAAAATGGAGGACACATGAGAAGAATATTTTTCTAAATTTAGTAGGTACCAAACTATAGTAAATATTTGGTTTGACAAATGATCAAAGATCAAGGTGTTTAGACAAGGAAACTTGGTTCTTCTTTGGGACAAAGCAACTGATCCCAAAGGAAAGCATGGCAAGTTCACATGTTTATGGATTAGCCCCTATCAAATTTTAGATACACTTTGAGATAACACCTTAAAATTAAAATAACTATAAGGATTAGAGTTCACACTACCCACTAATTAGTAGTATCTTAAACACTATTTCCTTTCTCCTCCTCTTTGAGTCTTTAAGGAGTAAATCTATAATATGGTTAGAGTTAATGTAGGTAGGCTAGTTAGTTTCCTTGAACTCTTTCCTTCTTGTAACTTGTTTATACATAAGTATGTATATATTATTTTACTTCACTTTTTCTTCTTGATTTTATACTTTTCATTATGTGTTTGAATTTTTTTGCTTTGTTCCTTACTTCCAATAAGTCCTTTTGGATAGCCCTCAGCTCAAAGTTCCTTAGTTTTCTTAAAACTCCAAAAGTTTTAAAATACTAGTATGAACATCATACATATGTTGACCATGGATTTGAGATATGATATTGATGTTATGATTTGAATAAACTAGTAAGGACCAATGGGCAGTCTACCCATTCCATAAGACCTTAAATATTGTCTTGAGCTAAACTTGGTTTCAAGAATAATTTCACATATAAAATTAAATCTTAATCTATTAAGGTACAAGCATGGTTGAACTTAACAAACATACTTACTTGGGATGAATTTTACAAACATAGGTGATTATCTGAGGATCATACACTTGACCAAATCCTTAAATCTGGCTACCGTAGTTCCCAACCTTCGTTAAAATCCTATATGACCCAAAAATATAAAAAATAGGAAATTATTATAAAATTAAAAGCTTTTCAAGTAAAGGTGATTTTGGTAATATCCATCATGGATATAGATGCATGGATGGCATTGGATCAAGGCCTTAAGTGGACCTAAAGTCATCTCTATTGGGGATATGGATGCTTGACTGGTAGAAGAACAATGCCCAAGCCTCCCCTAAACTAGAAACATGGTTTTTAATGAATATCTAAATGTGCTTCAAGTCAATGTTAATGATTGAAACCACACAACCTATATGTTTTCCCCTAAATCCTATTGTAAATAGTATGTGGAATCAAATCACACACATAACATGTTGATGTCTTGATGTTTGATCCCAATTTTACATATAGAAGGTTTGTTTCAACCATCAACTGATCTTGATAATGACATTGATCAAGTAGAATAAATGATCTAGTTATTTATCTAAACTAGATTCTTTGAGTTATAACATATTGTTATGTTTCCCCTAGAAGTCACCATCTTTTTAGGTCAACATACACTCATTTTTGAAAAATAGGGACCCTTGTACATTGCTTTGAACCTTAACACTAAAAGTTTGATATTCTGCACATTATTAGAATTTGTAGATTATATACACCTAATGAAGTTGGCTCATTTATTCATGGTTTTACTTTAACCTTGACTAATGTTACTAATAGTTGGCCTTCATGTCTTAAGTTGTAGGTATTATGGATCTCTTATTAATGAATCATGCTAGGGTTTCATAATTTTATCTTCATTTATATTTTTACTAACATTTGGTCTATGATAACTCATAATTGGATTCTTGTTCTAAAACCCTCCTTTAGAAAACCCTAGCTTAGAACCTTAGATTTAATTCAAATATGTAAGGAACAAATTTGGTGGAAATATTTTAAAATTTTATTTAGACTTAAGTCTAATTTTATGCTACAATTTGGTCATGTTTTTTAACATGACCAAACGTTAGACTAATATCATGCTTTGACCCTTTATGTTCTCCCCTTTTTTATTATTCCCTTTATTTTAACAAAGTCTAATGTTCATGTGTACAAGTTCCTTTATTTTCCTAACTTATCCCCATCATGTCACATGGTCCTCTTTATTACATACTTAGCCTAATGTTTTAATCCTAATGCCCCTTTCCTATATATCAACATGAATGAGACCTTTATCTTAAAAATTTAGCCCAAGTTCTTATGTCAACTTGAGCCCTAACTTTAGATCTTGCCTCCTTAAAGGATCAATGACACTCACTTCATCATGGAGGATGATCAAATGAAGTGAAGGAGACTCAATGGATCCAAATCCTTAATCCATCAGACCAATCCCATGTGAGCACCTAGATCATGATCAATTATCTATGCTTAAATAAGATCAAAGATGGAATGATGCATGATCATCATTAAGGTTAAAGGGCTTCCTTTTTATAAAATATAGAATTAGCCTAAGTTTTACCCCAAGGTCTCATTATATTTATTAATATAATGAAATCTTAAGATAAAACTATGCTATGGATTAATATAATGAAACCTTAAGATAAAACTATGCTATAGATTTAGCATTCAAAAAGAGATAATCATGTGCATGTAGCTAAGATCATGATCAATAACCCATGACTATTTGAGTAAACTGATTTGATGGAGTAAAAATGGCATTGAAATGTCAAAGGCCTAATAAGCCCCACAAAGATTATAAGTGTCACCATCTCAAGAATGCAGATCTAGATCGACACTCTGTAGATCCTCCTTAGGGTCAAATAAAGTCAAAATCTTATGAGTCCCATAGAGTCACCATGCGTCACTCTCATGTTTCATATTGGTGTTAAAATGGCCCCGTGCATTGATACTTATACTCAAACTAAGTATTTATCTTAAGATTTATTATCTTTTCCTAATAAAATGAAACCTTAGGCTAAAAACTTAGGTTATGATTATAATATTCAAAGAGACACATTTTATTTCTTAGGCCTTTAACGTAGTCAAATTTTCATATGCATTAATCCACAAAATAATTTTATCCTCTTAATGATTGTAGGGACCAATGGCATGCATATGCTTAGATCTTATGAAATAGCCTATGCTTGGTTAAGACCAGATTATCTAATAGAGCATGTCAAATCTAAGATCTATGGACCTAATGGACTTCATAAACTAAAATTTGGTTCTCTCACAAACATCATTTGACATCCATGAGGCTATCATTTATGCCTATGAGGCCATCAAATTTAGGCTGATCGATCATCTTTCTTAAGCATAAGGATATGCTACAAAACATGGATAAGTCTTATTTCTTACATTAAAATTCAATAGGACCCACCCCTTTGGGAAATATAAAAGGAACTTATGGTTTATTAAATCTAATGATAAAATGATCTTATGGTCTAAAAAATAAAATCATTATGGTCTAAAAAATAAAATCATAAACATAAAATTAATCTAAGTCTTTATCCTAAGGTTCCTATGGTACTTATTAACATAATAAACCTTAGACTAAAGACTTGTACTATGTTTTAATTCAACAAGAATTCCTTATGGCTAGAACTTAGTTTAAAATTTTAACCTAATTTTTTATTATGTTTATCAACACAATAAAACCCTAGGTTAACACCTTACATTAAGTCCACTTATTATTCGAGTTCTCTTTAAGTGTATTTTAAGAGTTGGCTTAAATATTTTAGCATAAAATTTACATCATGTTTATCAACATGACATAAAATTTATCCTAAAATATTTATCCTAAGTCCCTCTATATGTGTTCTAAAACTTAGCATAAATGTTTTTAGGCTAATTTTTATGTCATGCTTATTAACATGAACTAAAATTTAGTCTAAAGTATTTATCCTAAGTTCCTTCTTATATCTAAATGCTAATTAAAGTGTGTGCTTACTGAAAGATAAATGGCTCTCACTTCATCATGGAAGATAATCAAATGGAGCAAAAAGATCTGATGAATATAAAGACTTTGATCCATTAGACCAAGGACATGCATCCACTTAGTTAATAATCAATGGTCCACATTTAAGAGAGACCAAATGATCAAATGGATTAAAATCAATAAATAATATTTAATGAGACCTCAAAATCCCATGGGACTATCATGTGGTAAGCATGAATTCACCAATAGAGAGTAGATCCTAGAAGACCCACGAACGTGCCAAGTGGCACAACCATAGGGCCCAACATAAAAAAATTGATAGTGATCAAGTCCTAAGATCATAATCAATGATCCATATTGAACCATAAGAAAATATCTAATTACATGAAGTAAAATAAGGATTTAAAATACAATGGCTAGTTCTTTTAAAGCATTTATGAAAAATGTTGTGAAAGTTGCCAAATAGATGCCACCTAAGTACCACATAATCACAAAATGATAAAATCAAATTTGGTTGGCACAAAAAGGAAAAAGGTATAAAGGTAGGGGTATAAATAAAATATAGCGAAGGAAATGTCTTATGTTTGAGCTACCATCACCATTAAAGCTGCAAACTAGCCCTAGCCTCTATAGAAAAACCCTAATTTGAAATCTAATCAATTATTATTGAGCTAGAAAGAGTTAAACTAATATTTGATTGAAAACAAACTGATATAGAGGCTAATTGAGGACCATTAGTGATAAATTTGAAAGTTTCACAGTCATAGAAGCTTGAAGGCATTAAAAGTTGATGACATAGAGCTATACTTGACTTCAAACAGTGAGGGAAGGGTCTTTAAGGATACAGACTTTGATGTTACAACATTGAACATAGGGAATATAAATTGGTCTAAGATTTTTTGGACAATTGAGGAAATTAAAATGATCAAAAAGGAAGAACATAATAATGCTACAATCCTCCATAGATACAATGACCTAGTCTTCATCCATATGACTAGTCTCCACTATGATACTACAAAACCTAAGGTATTACACTATATTGATGGTATTGACCCTATTTTCATATATTATAAAATTAAGCAAGACTGGATAGTTCATGAACATACTTTCATAAAAATAGCATATATTTCTACCTCACATTTGAGAGACAATACAATGTAGGCAAGCCCTAGATAGACTTGCCCATAATTAGAGCATGGACTAGTAAGAATGACTTGAATACTATCTTTACCCCATTGTTACTTACTGGAACCCATATAATCCAAGACCCTACTAGGAAGATTCTGATTACCTAATTTAGGAAAGGGATCAAAATAATCATGACCTTATTGAATAGACTATCTGGATCCCCTTTAACCACACATATTAATAATATTTAGGTGCCCTATGTATACGTCATGGTAGATAAGTGACTCACAACCCCAATTGGTGAGATGGTTACCATTTTTTTGAAATAATAGTTTATATCCATAAAGAAGAAAACCAATAACCACCTTTTCATGATTTCATACCTCTTATATGCCCTTTTGGCCACCACCAATATCCTTGCCATAAAGAATTGGTCACCTAATGGGATGTTCACCTAATGGGAGACACACTGTTTCCCATCACTATTCTAAGTTACACATATTCAAGTATAGACACAACATAAAATTCATTTATGATTGTGTATATCTAGATTTAGTAGAAGCTATTATAAGGATCCCCATAGGTAGGGTCAGCCCTTTAGTCAAGAAGTATGTAGAGTTAATGGGGGATATATAGTTATATCCATATTGCATAGTGATAAGAATAGAACATACCCTAGTTCAACCCCTTAAACTATCACTCCATGTGTGAACCAAATTTTTAAAATAAGAGATTACATACCAAATCTTCAATGGCATAGATGGTATGTTTAAGTAGAAAATGAAAGGCCTCCTTCACCCCTTTAATTTGACCATCAGTAAGACTATGATATAAAATTGGGAGAATGTGAATGTCATCTCCAAACATAAAAATTCCTTCAAGTTATAGTTGGATGATATGAGGTATGTAGACCCCCATAATAGGGTCACTAAACATCAAAAATTAGGAAAACTAAGCTACCCCAATGAACACAATCTTGGTGTTCATGACATGATGTACATCAGGTCCACCAATTTTATAAAGGTGTTGGATAGGTTAAATAAACACAACATTAATCTTGAGGACAAGCTAGATTGAGATGATAAGCCACCTAGAGAGATATGATAGATGCGGCCCCCAAAATACCACTTATTTCTTAAATCTTATTTTAGGCCCCTTCTAGAGCAACCACCATAATAACCCTAAGAACAAGTGGCACAAGGACCTAGGAAAGAGAAATTGGAAGAGATATCTAATGAAGGGATATCATCCTCAACTCATCCTGATACACCAAAGTCCCTAATAGAGTATATTAACATGTTTGCACTAGCTCTTAATGAGATAATGGAAGATGCAGTTAAGGTGATTAATGAGGCATATAGATTAGATGAAGAATAAAAATCTAAGAAAGTTTAGGATAAGGCCAAATAATCAATAAAAGAAAAAGGGAAGGAAATTGTAATGGACCTAGTTCAAGTGGTAACCCTTAAAAGGAAGGTTATGATGTCATTAGTACCAATTATAAAGAAGAAGCCAAAGTTAACCTTCACTCATACTTTGAGTGAATTTAACCTATTTAGTGATGAGAATCCCATCCATGGTCCAATCAACCTTAATGGTTCATTTATGAGAAGATGTAAAAAATTCGATTATTATAACATTCATGGACCATGATCCAGATAGTTAACATCATTATTCATGATGAGGTTAAGCCACGGATAGTGACTTTAATGAAGGAAGAAGAGGAAATGAGGATGACCACCATAGGAGGGTCAGGTTACATTTAGATAGACACCCCTAGAGCCTCAAGCAACATATAGATGGAGGTTATAGAACCTCCAAAGATCACAAAGTCAATAGTAAGTGTGTAACTCAATCCAAAGACAACAAGATTGGAGAGGGTCACAACAAAGAAGACTATGGTTGTGAGTCATGAGTTCACCTTTCAAAGAGTTGAACCTTTTATGGGATTAACTCTAGTAAGAGGTTAGGGACCTAGTGAGCACCTAATTCATGAAGATGTAGTTATACTAGTTGATTCCCACTCATCCTAACTAAAATTAGGCATCAAAGGGCTATATTAAAAAATAGAAAACTTTTAGAAACAAAAGAAGAATCTACAGACACAGGCTATTTTATTAGTTCCTAAAGAACTGATGAAGATTTTTGAAGCATCTTTATATGACAAGTTTTAATCCTTTAAATAAAATAGGATAAGGTAGAACCCATTAGCTCACTAGGATGAAGTAGCCAAGGGTTTATTATCCCATTGGTAGAGTTTAAGGGATAAAATGAAGGATCTTATTAGCATATTAGTGGAAAACTAGATTCCTATATTCAAGACAATTAGCTAGGCCCATTTGAATACTATTATGGGAATAATTATTGACAAGATAGAGGGCTTAAGCACATGGTTAAGGAACTTATAAAATATCCCAAGGGATGATGAAGATTTGATAGGTAGGATTAAAAAACTCATGGGCACCATGATTGCTAATCCTACCACACTTATCTCCTTGAGCATCATTGGAGATGATGGTTATAAGCATAGGGTCACCTTGTTTATGCAAGAGGTTAGGAGAAAGAGTCAGGCTCAATCTAAGAATGACAATAATAGGGTCATCAGCATGATCCTAACTATAGAGGAGATAATTTCTAAGCGAGTATCAAAGAAGCAATGGCCAAGAATGATAGAGATTTTGATGAACTTTGTAGAATAGGATGATGAGTACCTCTTAAATCAAACTATCAGTTTAAGTTTGGTCGATGAGTAGCATCACCAAGTCATGAATATTTTTTAGGAGCAATAGAGGATCTCTTTATTATAGGGCCCACTAGCTAACTAACTGACAATATTCCACTTTGTAAGAAACTTATTAATATTCAAAAGTAGATTATTCTTTTTGTAAGGGCATATGTTATTATTTTAGCACATTTGCCTATAGGTCTATCCACTTTGGAAAAAGGAACGATTATATAACTATGTAAAAGGATAGTTGTCCTTACCTTTATATATTTATATTCTCATGATTCACCAGTGTACTACCTTAATCTTCTATAAAAGGTAGTACCACCATTTTGTAAAAGGAGAGAGAGTTTTAGATCAAAACTATTTTTTATACTGAGAGTAATTAATACAAGAATGGAATATTGAGAATTTTGTCCAAATTTGTTTTGTCAATTGTTATATAGCTTCTCTCTTATTTATCCATTTGGATGTCTAAATTTGAAAAAATTTCATTGATTATTGATATACACATGTGAATGCATATATTTTAACTTGTGATTATGCTAGGTTAATTTAAATATCTTAGTTTCTTTTCATTTCTCTTCCTTCCCTCGTAGATGTGATAATGCAATTTAATTATGAAGTAAACTTTTAACTTGAATCTAGTTTCTTATTTGCATCATTCCATTTATTCTTTAGATAATTTCCTAGTACATGGTAAGATCTATGGTAAATATATTTCATGTAATGTATTGGTTTGAATGTATGTCTAGATGAAATCTAAACTTTGTCATAATATTCAGTTTGAAAATTAGAACATTTTCTTTCTAACCTACCCTTCCTTTTGAGTTTTTTAAACCAAACTACTCTAGTTTAAACTTAACTATAAATATTCATTTAGATTAGTATTTATTTTATAACTTGATCATAAATTCACTGATAATAGCATATATCTCCTATATTTCACTTAGACTGGCCATGATGGCTCCTAACCACCAATTAATATAAATATTATGGAATAGTTTATTTCTCTACCTCTATTTCACCATAAGTAACTAGATTATCATGAATTTTTACTCATGATTTTAATTCCCTTAATTATAAAATGAGAAGTTTTCTTTAGACACTAAGAACACATGTGACACATCTAGAGGCATCAACATAAATTTTTCAATATAATGATTGGTATGATCCTATTATCCATCTAATAATCAATGGAACTTATCTTACAAGGTTGTCTAGGGAGAAAAAAAGAGATCTAGACTTAAGGCAGATCACTACCTAATTAAATCTAGAGTATTATGTATAAATTTTTTTGAAGGCATTTACTTTAGGTGTGTATCCAAAGAAGAAGAAAATACGATCATGAGCATTTTTCATGAGAAGATGAGAAGTGGACATCCATATAGAAGGATAAAAACTCAAAAAATCCTTAGATATGTTTATTATTGGCCCACCATATTCAATAATTCCCATAAAAATGTAAGATAATGTCATTTATGTCAAATATGTAGCATAAAGGAGGCCAAGGGAGCCATGCTACTGCATCTAGTTATGGTGGATAAACCTTTTACTTAGTGGGCATTATATTTTATGGGGGTAATCAAATATAATTCATTATAAGGTCACAAGTATGTTCTAATAGCTGCTTACTATTACACCAGATGGACTAAGGTAGTGGTTACTAAGCAATGCAGAACTAAAGAAGTGATCAAGTTTTTAGAAGAAAATCTAAGCACCATATTTGGAACTCTAGTCTCTCTAATATGTGATAATGGATTTGATTTCATATCCATTAAAATGATAGAATGAGAATTTGATAAAAATATTATTCTCAAGTTCTTTTCTAACAATTACCTTCAAGGTAATGAAGTGTCTAAATCAACCAATAAGAATTTGATGAAATTAATAAAGAATCCTACAAAAGACAAACCTAAAACTTGGCACAAGCTACTAAAATATGCCCTTTGGGTAGATAGAGTCAGAATTAAGTAGGCTCTCAAAGAATCACCCTTCCTACTAGTATATTTACAAGATCCCATATTACCTATTACACTCAAGTTCCCAACATACCAATTCATGTAAGAGTATATGGAGGAAGATATAGAATTGGTAAATCCAATATTATTGGACATTTTTCAAGTGGAAGATCCCAGAGAATAGGCTTTTTCTAAATTTAGTAGTCACCAAACCATAGTGAAGTTATGGTTCAACAAGTGATCAAAGATAAAGGTGTTTAGATAAGGAGACCTAGTTCTTATTTGGGACAAGGCATCTGAACCTAAAGGTAAACATGAGAAGTTCATACATTTATGGATAGGTCCCTATCAGATTGTTGAGACACATGGAAATAACACCTTCAAACTAAAAGACCTATAAGGAGCTAAATTCACTTTTTTCACTAATGGGTAGTACCTTAAGCACTACATTTTTGCTACTCCAATTAGGGTCTTCATGGAGTAAACTATAAGAATAGTTAAAGCTAGAATAGGTAGGCTAGTTTAGTTTATTATTTGTTCTTTCTTTCCTATCCCTTATTTGTACACACATTTGTATATATTTGTTTGTTTGTTTCTTTATTTTTTATTTTTTGTTTCTATTTGTGTCCTACTTTTTTTGCTTGGTTATTTACTTTTAGTAAATCCTTTTGGACAACCCTCAGCTTAGAGTTCATTCTAATTTGTCAATAACTCCACATTTTAAGAATGTAGGTATAAATCTTAAGAAAATCTTGATTATGGGTTTGGAATATGAGCTTATGTTATAGTTATAATAAACTAGTAAGGACTGGTAGATAGGTTAATTTTTTAATGATAATTTGAACATTGTTTTGATTTAAACTTGGTTTCAATAAGAATTACACATGTGGGATGAAAGCTTGAACTATGAAGGCAAAATCATGTTTTTACATAAAAAATATCCTTTTTACTTAACAAATATCCTTACCTAGGACAAAGGTTGTAACCCTAGGTGATTGCCTAAATATCAAACATTTGACCAAATCCCTAAACTTGGCTAACCTGGTTCCCAAACTTTGATATAAATACCTAAAATGATTTAAGAAATACAAAAGAATAACAGATTATTGTAAAATCAAAAAATTTCCAAACAAAGGTGATTCTAGTAATATCCACCAAGGCTATGAATGCCTAGATGGTAGTGGATAAAGGCCTTGAGTGGATCCAAATACATCTCTATCAGGGATATGGATGTTTAGCTAGCAACAAAGTAATGCCCAAGCCCTCCCTAAGCTAAAACATGGTTCTTAATGAATATCCAAACATGTTGTAAGTCAATGTTAATGATTAGGACATGAAACTTGGAAGTTGTCCCCTGAATCCCATGGTAAAAAATAAGTGGAATAAAATCACACACATAATATCTAGGTTTTGATGTTTGATCCTAATTCTATAGATGTAAGGTTTATTTTAACCATGAACTGATCTTGATAATGGTACTGATGAAGTTGAATATGAAATCTAGTTATTTGTCTGAACCAGAGTCTCTAAATTCTAACATATTATTATGTTTCCCTTAGAAGTCACCATTTATTAAGGTCGACATACCTCTATCTCTAAAAAATAGGGACCCACATGTCAAATTTTGCAAATTTATATTTTAAATTTGAAAAACCATTTGATTTGAACATTATTACCATGTTTACACATTATTCATATTTGAATATCATCCACACCATGTTATAATTTGGTTTACTTGTTCATGGGTCTAGTTTAAACTAGTTTAAAATTTGCCAACTTGGACCTTCTTATTCTAGGTTACATGTCTTAAAAATGTCCATTAGAGGTAGACAATGTCTGAGGTTCCATAATTTTAATGATTTTATCTTAATCTAACTTTTTACTAACCTTTGGTCTATTAAAATTCAAATGGAATCCACATTCAAGCTTCCTAAAACCTTCACTCAAAAACCCTAGATTAGACTCCTCATTCAAATTCAAATTAGTTGGGAATAAAATTACATCAGAACTTTTAAGTATGATATGGACTTAGTTAAATTTTTATACTAAGGCTTAACCATGTTTTTCAACATGACCAAACCTTAGCGTAAAAATTATATATTAGGTCTCTTTTATATCCCAATCCCTTTTTCCCCTTTTATTTTAATATGGTCTAACTTTAATGTTTTTAGGGTTCCTTTTATTATGTTCCTAGATTGGTCCAAATTTTTTATTTATATGGTCCCTCTCATCATAAACTTAGAATAATATCTTAGTCCTAAGGCCCCATTCATGTTTATTAACATAAACAAGACCTTAGTCCTAATACTTTAACCTAAGTCCATTTATGTTTTTGAGCCCTAATTTAATTCATATACAAATTTACAGGATTGATGACCCATGTTTAATCGGGCCAAGTCTATCAAATGGAGTGAGGAGGACCTGATAAATCAAAGACCTAATCTTTGGATGCAATCCTGCTCAACTCCATAGATTGTGATAAATAATTTGTGTTCATATAGATGCTAAGATATAATGGACTAAGATCATAATAGATTGAAATGGGTCCCTTTTTATTTATTATAACATATACTTAGCCATATATTTACCCTAAGGATTTTTATTATATTTATCAATATGATAAAACTTTAGGATAAAACTTATTTATGACTTTAATATTTCAAAAGGTCTTCATTTTGTTATGTTTTAAATACTTATGTTATACCTTGGTCTAAATTCTAAATGGTCTCAAGCTCACTTGATCCCTTTATGACTATAGGAGCCAATGATGTCCAATTACCTAGATCATAATTGATGACCTACATTTACTTAGATGAGATCAATCAAATGATTCATATTGATTCAAAGTTCCTTTAGGACTTACTATATTTCAAAAGAGTAAATTTGATGTTCTCATGACCATCAATTAACATTTTCAAGGCCGTCATTGATGTTCATAAGAATATAAAATTTTAGCCCATATAGTTGACTAAATGAGCTTAAAATTGACATTCTCATGACTGTAAATTGACATCTACGAGGCTTTCATTGACATCCATGAGACCATAAAATTATATCTCAAAAACCAATCTCACTTAGATAAATGAGCATGTTTGTCTTTGTGTTATAGGATCAACAGAACCTCATTAGGAAAATAAGCATGATTAAAGTTTTGTACTTCCATATTAAAATTGATCTTTCATTAGCTATTGACCTATCATAGATTAAGTGGATCTATTTGAATCCATTTTTTGACCTAGGTCCCTTCTAACTAAGTTTGAATTTACATTGGAACAATTGTAAATTCCATGGAGTTAGCTTAAATGTTACCAAAATATTTAGTTATGTTTTTTAAACATTTGACTAAACCTTAGTGTAAAAATATTATACTTGGTCTATATATGTCCCATGATTTTTTGGTCTATTTTATTGGCTTGATCTAATAAATGTAAGGTCATATTCTTGTAACTCTTAAGCTTATATCTTTCACCCTAAAGTCTTCATGTATTTATCAATATGACCAAACCTTAAGTTAAAAACTTTACATCAAGTCCTTTTATATTATTTGAGGTCCCCTTTTACTATGTTATAAACTTAGCTCAAATATTTTACCCTATTTTATCTCATGTTTATTAACATGAAATGATACCCTAATCTAAAGTTTTTAAGCCTAATTTATTTATGTATCCTAACCCTAACTAAAAAAATGGGTTTCTTTACAGTATCTATGGCTCATGTTCATGATGCAAGAGCATCTTGAGAGTGCTTAGATGTACACTTGTCAATAGGAGAAAGGATAGGCTTATTTGAGTCACATTTAGTTATTTTAGACTAAAAAGAGGTCAACAACCTTATCACCATGTAAAATTAGGAGAATCAAGCCATAAGTGGTGTAGGTTAGGTGTTAGTTGCATAATACTATGTTTGACAGCATATTGTTGAGCCTTTTTAGGAGTTGGTTGAGTGGTGTTACTAATAAATTAGGACTATTTCAATATTGTGAGCAGTAGTGTAGGAAGAAGTGTAGGAGGTTGTGTAGGAGGAAGTGTAGGAGCAAGTCTGGGAAAAGGACTGCGTATGGATAGATTGTATAAACATTTAAAGAAATAATGATTATGGCATGTTGTTAGATTGCATGGAATAAAAGTTATATTTATTTACTACAGTTTGTGTATTGTTTATTCCGCTATGCTTCTACTAAGCGATCTACCGGTTAACTATTTATAAGTTTGCAGAATGGTAGATAAATCAAAGAAAATCAAGATAGGTGACATGTATTGGTAATTGATCTGCATGTAAATTTTTTTGGGAAAATTCATATAATTAAAGAATTTGAAGAGCATTTGTTTTATCAAGAGTCAAAGAAGAGAAGGAGTTCAATATAATGTATTTCAAGACGCTGTTCTAGATCTATTGAAATGATAGTGAAGGGGAATTATATGATTGTGTAAAAGATTTATGGATTCCAATGAATTCTAGTCTATATCGAGGACTTGCCCAAGGTCTTCCAGCAAAAATAAGTCAGCTTGTCGATCATAGAGATAAGCTCTACGGGCTTACAAGTAAGATTAAAATAGACCCATATAATCATCTTATCATATCAGATAGTCCTGATAGAGTCTGGTAGCTTGATCTACAAGAAAAGAGTGGATTTGATAGAAAAGATTGGCTTGAATTTGTGATGAGAAGAAATCACTAAGTAATGTCGAAGCAATCGAGTGCAGCAGAAAGGATTATGTTTGTTAGGGAAATGACGGAGACTCTCATGAAGTTGATCAACAATACTTTCACTATGGCTGACCTGCTCGAGCAACTAGATCATCTTTGAACATAGAGCCTACATAAGGGAAGGGTGAAAGGGATATGTACTTATAGATCGGACCAATTAAAGGGGGCTGAGGAGAATTCTAATGTTTCTCACATAAAAGAGAATTATTATCTGCAAAATGTTGGAGAGAGTGCTGGCTAGTTTGAGTTAGAGGACTTGCAAAAATCCAATGGAGGAATTCATCAAGCATTGGTTCGAGATTATGTACCATAAGGTGTTATAGTGATAGCAAGGAGGGTGATGATAAGAATCTACGGACTGTACAGGAGAAGGAGAAATCTACAGACTCTATAGGTGTAAATCTACGAACTCTACAAGGTTGCATCTACGGACTCTACAGGTGTAAATCTATGGACTGTGCAAGAGAGGGAGAATTCTATATACTCTATAGGTGTAAATCTACAGACTTTGTAGGGTATGAAAATTGAGTCCCCAGAGCCTTGTGCAGAAGCTGAGCGCATCATTTGGTGGTAGAGCAGTCTTAGAGCTAGTCATCATTTGGGAATAGAGTCCCCATAGCTATCTTAGCTTAGTTAGTAGAGTTGCATTTCATTTTTGGATCAGAGGAATGTTTTGTTGCAGTATTATGGTATCAAAGCACTAATGAGGAGGATTTCAATTCATCATTTGGATGGAGAGCAGTTTAGGGACTGTGTATCTAGTTGAGGAAGATTGTAGTTCATCATTTGGTATTAGAGCACTATATAAAAAGGCCAGTTCATCATTTTTGGTACCAGAGTGCAAGGTTTGAGTTCTTGGAGAAGTAGCTACATCAAAGAATTAGGTAGTGATGTTTTGTGAAAAGATTGTTTTGAAGAAATTATATGTTGGCAAATTGTGTTGAGAAAGTGGTATGCAACAAAATCCATCCAAGTAAAGGTGAATTGAAGCTTGACAAGAAAAAAAAGGTTCTTGAAGACCTTGAAAGAGAGGATTAGTGACAAGAAGAAGATCCTCCTAGACAAGATGGAGGTATAAATAGCCTTGAAAGGTAGATGGTTTGATTTGTTGTACCTTATTTGCATTTGTAAAGTTGGAAAAGGTAGAGATTTTTGAATTTCAATAAAGAATATATATATATAGCAGTAAGGCTTGAAAGGTTTGAGAGAGAAGTGAAAAAAAAACCTTGAAGTGGAAAGAAAGGAGTGAGTAGCAAGAGAGAATCCAAAAGCCATAGAGGCTTGAATAACAAAGAAAGAGAACTAGTAAGCTCCTGGAAAAGCAAAAGGAAAAGTTTGTACTCTTCTAATTAGTTTTTGGTAGAGATAATGCACTTTGTGAAGTTGCAAATAGAAGGAAAAGGTTTACAGTGATTGAAGCAAGTGAATAAGGTAATAAGAAAGTTATTGACAAGTTGTTTTCAAGCTCTTTAAAGACTAATTGTTGTTGTAGTGAAGAAGTTGCAGGTTCAAGGCAGTCAAGCCATTAAGGCTTAAGAGGAGAAGAAGCCAAGGAAGGCTTAGTGAAGAGCCAAGAGAAGCTCTAGAAGAAGAGGAAATGGAATTGCTCAAGAAGTAGAAGAAGAGCCAAGAAGAAGCTTGGATAATTTGCCAAAAGACTAAGGTGAAATAGACTTAGGTGAGGTAAAGGATGGAATTTGAAGAGTTGAGAAGAGTGATAGAGGGACTGCCTAGAAGAAACATAAACCAGATAAAGAGAGAGAAACAAGAAAGAGACAAAAGAAAGAGACAAAGAGAGGAAGAGTACCAAAGAGAAGTGAATGAGATAAAAGCAAGGATAGCCATGATAAAAATCATGGTAGAAAATATGCAAGACCCATGGTAAGATGGGTAATAAAGAAGAAAAGAGTAAGATGGCCAGTTAGATTAGTGATGGAAAGAAGAAGAAGAAGAATGCTAAGAGTTGCCTTAAGGAGAGAGATGAAGAAGTATAAAAAAAAAGATAAGCTCAAGAATGAAGATCTTGGAGAAAAGTTTTAGTTTAAAGAGGAATCTTAGTATGAAGAGGATCAATACTTGGTAGATGAGATGGATCTCACCATTGAAGAGATAGACCAAGAACAAGCAATCACTCAAAAGATCATGTGGCCAAATGTTTTTGTGTCTAACATTTCATTTGATGTTTTGTTTACAGGAAAGCAAGTTGAGGAGGAAGGAGAAGCATATGATCCAATGAAGATGCTAATGGATGAAGGAGGTGAAGCACCTAATGAGAGAGTGCTTAGACAAGAAGAAGAGGCTTTTTGTAATGCCTCAAGTGATGAAGACATGAAGAAGGATCAGTTGGAACTCCAACATAAAGAATTGATCAAGCAGGAAGAAGTCCTTACTCAAGAAGACAAAAGAAATGAAGAGCTTCATGTTGATGAAGAACAAAGGTATAATGATCAAAATTTAGAATTGGAAAAGATTTAAGATGACAATTTTTAGTTGCATAATGTTGATATAGTTGATTTTGATCAAAATGTACTAATCACTAAGTAGGAAGATCTCTTAAAAGAAATATGGCAGTTTGAACAAGAATTTGCAGATGAAGGAGAGTTTCTTGATAAGAAACAAGAATGTGTATACCAAGGGGTAGAACATCTGCAAGAAGAAGATGGAGAGAAGGTTAAGTGTTTAGACTTGACAATTGAGGAAGATATCCTGAAGGAGATAGAAAAACTTGATGGAGAGTTTCTAGTTGAACAACCAAACAAGCTTTTTGTGTATCAAAGTAAAGAGCAGTTGTTGGAAAAGTTGGCATCCTTAGAATATGCCATTAACCATGAAGAGAAGAAAAAAAATTTTCCTATAACAATATTTGAGGAGGTAGAACATTTTTGTGAAGAAGAAATGAAGACAAAGGACCAACAAGTCATATTTGAGCAACAAGTATGGGTTCAAAAATTTGGAGAGACCCAAAGGTCTCAAATGTTTGCTTCTAATTTTGCTTTGAATGGTGATTTTACAGGTTTGCTTGATAAGGAGGTCAAGTACTTAGAGAAGAGAGCTCTTCTAAGAGCTCAAGAATAGAAAATAGAAGTTGATATCCTCATTCAAGAGGATGAATATGTAAGGAAGAAAATTGCAAAGAAGATGAAGAGGCAGAAAGATATACATTGGAAGGAAAAGACAACAAGCAAAACAAGAGACAAGTGTGGTAGTCAAGAACATGCACATTTGTATGAAAAATTGAATGAAGAAGACATTTGTTTTGTAAAGTTTTACCTTTGTAAATGGGCAAAAAAATGAAACTCATGAGTAGGAGCTCATGAAACTTTTTAAGCCCAGGAATCTGATGCAAGAGCATCTTGAGAGTGCTTAGATGTGAACTTGTCAATAGGAGAAAGGATAGGCTTATTTGAGTCACATTTAGTTGTTTTAGACTAAAAAGAGGTTGACAACCTTGTCACCATGTAAAATCAGGAGAATCAAGCCATAAGTGGTGTAGGTTAGGTGTTAGTTGCATAATATTATGTTTGACAACATATTGTTGAGCCTTTTTAGGAGTTGGTTGAGTGGTGTTAGTAATAAATTAGGACTATTTCAATATTGTGAGCAGTAGTGTAGGAAGTAGTGTAGGAGGTTGTGTAGGAGGAAGTGTAGGAGCAAGTCCAAGAAAAGGACTACGTATGGATAGATTGTAAAAACATTTGAAGAAATAATGATTATGGCATGTTGTTAGATTGCATGGAATAAAAGTTATATTTGTTTACTGCAGTTCATGTATTATTTATTCCACTGTGCTTCTGCTAAGAGATCTACCGGTTAACTATTTGTAAGTTTGCAGAATGGTAGATAAATCAAAGAAAATCAAGATAGGTGCCATGTATTGGTAATTGATCTGCATGCAAAGTTGTTTGGGAAAATTCATATAATTAAAGAATTTGAAGAGCATTTGTTTTATCGAGAGTCAAAGAAGAGGAGTTCAATATAATGTATTTCAACACGTTGTTCTAGATCTATTGAAATGATAGTGAAGGGGAATTATATGATCATGTAAAAGATTTATGGATTCAAATGAATTCTAGTTTACGTCAAGGACTTGCCCAAGGTCTTCCAACAAAAATAAGTCAGCTTGTTGATCACAGAGATAAGATCTACGGGCTTACAAGTAAGATTAAAGTAGACCCATATAATCATCTTGTCATATTAGATAGTCCTGATAGAGTCAAGTAGCTCGATCTGGAAGAAAAGAGTGGATTTGATAGAAAAGATTGGCTTGAATCTGTGATGAGAAGAAATTGCTGAGTAACGTCGAAGCAATCGAGTGCAGTAGAAAGGATTCCCTTTGTTAGGGAAACGATAGAGACTCTCGTGAAGTTGATCAGTGATACTTTCACTGTGGATGACCTACTCGAGCAACTAGATCATCGTTGAACATAGATCTCGCATGAGGGAAGGACAAAAGGGATATGTACTTATAGACTGAACCAATTAAAGGGGGCTAAGGAGAATTCCAACGCTTCTCAGACAGAAGAGAATTATCATCAGCAAAATGTTGGCAAGAGTGTTGGCCGGTTTGAGTCAAAGGACTTACAAAAATCCAATGGAGGAATTCATCAAGCATCAGTTGGAGATTATGTATGAGAAGGTGTTTTAGTGATAGCAAGGAGGGTGATGATAAGAATCTATGGACTATATAGGAGAAGGAGAAATCTACAGACTCTACAGGTGTAAATCTGCAAACTCTACAAGGTTACATCTACAGACTCTACAGGTGTAAATCTACAGACTGTGCAAGAGAGGGAGAATTCTACGAACTCTGTAGGCGTAAATCTACGAACTCTGTAGGGTATGAAAATTGAGTCCCCATAGCCTTTTTTAGAAGGTGAGCACATCATTTCATGGCAGAGCAGTCTTAGAGCTAGTCATCATTTGGGAATAGAGTCTCTAGAGCCATCTTAGCTCAGTTAGTAGAGCTGCATTTCATTTTTGGATCACAGGAATGTTTTGTTATAGTATTATGGTATCAGAGCACTAATGAGGAAGATTTCAATTCATCATTTGCATGGAGAGTAGTTTAGGGACTGCGTATCTAGTTGAGGAAGATTGTAGTTCATCATTTGGTATCAGAGCACTATACAGAAAGGCCAGTTCATCAATTCACAAAGACAATATTGATCTGATGGAGTGAGGTCAAGTTATGGTTTCAATAAATCCTTTGAGTTGGTGAAAAGGTGAAAAGTGTCATGGTCATAACCAAAGAACAACAAATATCCACTGGTGGTCCATCGCATGGATCATAATTGATGACCTACATCTAACCAAAAAAAGTTAATCTAATAAAGTGAGATGGGAATATAATTTTTAACAAGCTCAGGAGACCTGTGGTAATGACACTTATCATAAATATAGAAAACATAGTAATGGTATCTAGTGTCATAAAACTTTTGAGGTTGAAATAAATGATTTTCATTGATTAACATAAAATAATCCAATGGAACGAGACAAAGCTGTATTTTTTCAAATGGCAATGGTCATGTTTTTAAACATTAATTAATAATCTACCATAAAAAAGTGTCATGTAGATACCATAGTAATGCCACATGGGTAGATAGTGATAAAACTAGAGATTTTGTGGGCTCAAAAAATCAAAGGTATAAATGCTAAGGTTCAAATCAAATATAAGGCACAAACTCACTCAAGTGCAAAAGACACCACCATTAAAGCTTAGAAAAGACTTTTAGAAAACCCATAGCATCTCTAAAATCCCTAATTCAATCTTGTAGTGACCATTATCAAGCCTAAGAGAGTATAATTTACATCTAATCAAGTGCAAACTATAGACCACTAGTGATAAAATTTTGTAAACTCACAATCATGGTATCTCAAAAACAACATAGAGAAGACATAGAGCTCTACTTGACCACTGACTCAGAAGTGAGAGTATTCAAAGACATATAATTTGATGTTGTAACCTTGAATATTAGAGATAACAATTGGTTCAATATTTTTGGACCATTGAAGAGCTATTGGCCATTAAAAGGGATGATTAAAGGATCCCATCAGTCAACCAAAGGTACTATGACCTAGTTTCTATCTAGATGATGAGCCTTCATTATGAAACAACAAAAATAGAGGCACTATATTACATTGATGTTATTGATCCTCTTTTTAAGGACTATAAAATTGATCAAGATAAGATAGTACATGAATGTAGCTTTAAAATAGTTACCTATATCTTCCCTTTTTCCTTTGAAAATTACTATAAGCTACTCAAGCCTCTGGTGGATTTACACACAATCAGGGAATGGTCTACTAAGAATGAATTGAAAAACATCCTTACCCCAGGCCTGTATTTAAGAAACTAGGTAATCTCTAACCTCAATAGAAGAATCACAATCACCAAATTTAGGGCTAATATTAGGATGATAAAGGGACTACTGAACAAACTTTCTTAAATCCCCTCCACCACCTATGTCAACAAAATATAGGTCCTATTTGTGTATTTCATGGTTGAGAAGGGAATTACTCCCCCTCTTGGATAAATGATCAATATTTTCTTAAAACAACAATTTTATGCAATAAAGAAGAAAACCAACAACCATTTCTACATGATGTCTTACCTTTTGGATGCCCTACTAGCCATAACTAAAATCCCCAACTTAAAATAATAGTCACCTAATGGGATATAAATAGTCTCTTAGTATTATTCTAAATTATATATATTCAAGTACATGGACCATATTTAGTTCATCTATGATTACATATACCCAACCTTATTCAAATCCATTATAGAGATCCTTATGATGAGGCTCAACCTTTTGATCAAAAAGTGTGTTGATCTCATTAGAGAGATTTGGATATATCCAAATTGTACTTTAATCTAAATAGAGGGAAATATAAGTCAACCCCTTAGGTTATCAGTCTATGTACCCACAAATCTAGTACAACAAGAAGTGGCATACCAACTATTCCACAACATAGATGGCATATGTAAAAGGAAAAAGAAGGAGATGATCCATTCCTTTCCTCTAACTATTCATAAGAATGTGCTCCAATATTGGGAATGCATAGAGATGATATCCAATCATATGACTTACTTCAGCCTAATAATTGATGAATTGATAGAATAGGACCCCTATGAAAGGGTTGTAAAACATTTAATGGTCAAACATATTAGCATGACTTATGAACATCATCCTAGTGTCCCTGACCACTAGTACATTAGATCATCCTCCTTCATAGAGGTGTTAATAATATTGAATAAAATTAACATTAATCTTAAGGATAGGTTATTAAGAGATTATAAAAATAACTATTTATGGTAGATGGGGCCTACGTAGTATCATTTACTACCAAGACAATCTTCTAGACATCCTCCCATGTAGCCACAAGTAGAGACACAATATATCAAAGCATAAGTTACCCAAAGTGCAAAATAAAATAGACCTAATGAGAGGATACCTGGTGAGGTGTAATCTTCATCAGCTCAACCTAAAGAACTAGAGTCACTTGTTGAATAAATTAACATAATTACATTAGATCATAAGGAGATAGTAGAGGATGCATGAAAATCATTAGCTATTTCTTATGAATTAGATTAAGAATAAGTACACATGGAAGAACCTTAGTCCAAAAATGAGGAGGAAATAAGGGAAGAAAATGGAAAGGAAGTATCTTTATACTTGGTCCTAGTTACAACCCAACCCAAAAGGAAACATGAGCTAGCTCTTGTTCAATCAAAAGGCAAGAAGCCAAAGCTAAATTTCTCTCAACCTTGGAGTGAAATCAACTTTTTCAATGAAGACAATCCAATTTATGGCCCCTCCATTCCATAATAATTCATATATGACAAGTTACAAAAGTTCATAACCATGCACCACCATTGGGATATTACAAAGTATGTTTACATCCATGTGCATGATGAACTCAAACATTGGATTGTGACATTACAACAACAAGAAAAGGAAATATTCATGGCTACCCTTCGAGGGTCAAGTGGAACATAGATGGATGCTCCTAGAAATTAAAATGGATCAAGGTTAAGATCCCTACTCATTAAGTGATAGAATCATCAATGGGAGTAAGGTTCAACCCAAAGACAACCATCATGGAGAGATTAATCAAGAAGAAAACCATGGTTTAAGGTGAATAATTCACCTTTTAGAATATTGAGCCTTATTTTGGTCTAACTCTAGTGGTAGGTCATAAACTAAGATAAGACAAGATGTTTGAGGAGAGAATCCTTGAAGTGGCCTAGGCTCAAAGTGATCAGTTGTAAGAAATGATCAAGGGCATATTATAAGAAATTGAAAATATGAAAGAGTCTACTATTTTATGCATTCATGAGGACAAATTAAATAAGTTTTGAGATACCATGACTAACCTATTCAGATATCTAAAGGTAGACAATAAAAGACAAGACAAAGAGAAATAAATAAGCAAATATCTAAAGTAATAGGCCAAGTTTGTCAATGGAAATCTAAAAGTCTTCAGGTGAAAGACTTGATTAAGGCCTTATCAAAAAATATAGTCCCAAATCTCACAACTATTAGCAAGACACATTTGAATATGGACACAACCATATTGGTTGATAAGATTGAAGCCTTGGATAGTTGCTCCAAAAGAATGAAATATCTTGCCAAAGACTTCAAGCATCTATAAGATGGAGTGTCTCATATATTAGATACCTTATCAAAGGAGCCCATAACCCTTAGACTACTAGGTCTTATAACTGATGAAGAGTTTAAACATAGGACCTTTTAGCTCATGTAAGAAGTAAGAAAATACAGGGAAAATAAGACAAAAAATGGAAATAATAAGGTCATGAGCTTACTCCTATAATTTGAGGATAAAATGGGAGATACCAGGGGTATCAAATGAGGTATGGAGAGGTTTGAAAAGAATCTCAAGGAACTAAATGATTACAAAGATAAGCTCTTCCTAGAACCTGTGGTTAATTTGAAGATTATTATTGAACAACATAAGAAGGTAGAAGGACTTATTTACTAGAAGGGGACTTCATCAACAAAGGGCCCACAAAGTAGTTAGAAATATTCTTTCTATAGAGATTTTTAAAATCCTGAAAATAGAATATTCTATTGTGAAGGCATGTGTAACTTGTAAACACATTTGCTTATAGGTTAGTCCATTTTGGAAAGTCCAGTGTATTTTAGAACTTTGATAGAAAAGGAAAACTATCCTTTACACTTGTACACTTGTAATTTTGGATAACTGACCGATATACTTCCTTAAAATTTATAAAAAGAATATTATTCATTATAAGGAGAAGGGAGTTTTTGAGCTACAAAAACTAGTGTAAACTTTGAGCAACTAATGAAAGTAGAGAATTATGAAAGGATTATCTCATTTTATTTGTGTGAATTTTTATATAGCTTCTCTCTCAATTATTTGTTCTAAATTTCAGATTTGAATTGGTCTAGTGAATTGAATTGATCAAATATTAAAGGTTGGTCTCAGTTACATATTTGAGTTGAATTGATCAAATATTGTTGTCCTTTGGTTTCCTTTATATGAATCTCAAAAAATTTGTTTAATGTGCATTTTCTATCATTATTTTTAACCTAGAGACAACCAACATGGAGAGAGTAATTGTGAAGAAATCCATGGTTTAAGGTGAATAGTTTATCTTTCAAAAGATTGAGCCTTTTGTTGGTCTAACTCTACTGGTAGGGCAAAATTTGGGATAAGAAAAGATGTTTGAGGGTAGGATCCTTAAAGTGGCCTAGGCTCAAAGTAATTAGTTATAAGTAATGATTAAGGGAATAATGGGAAAAAAAAAACAATAATTTAAAAGATTCTACTATTTTATCCATTCATGAGAATAGATTCAAGAAGTTTGAAGATACCATGACTAACGTATTCATCTCTCTAAAGGTAGATAAGACAAGATAAAGAGAAATAGAAAAGCAAATATCTAAAGAAATAGGCCAAGTTGACCAATGGCAAGCTAAAATTCTTCAAGAGAAAGACTTGATTAAGGCATTGTCAAAAAATCTAGTACCAAATCTCAAAAATAGTAGAAAAACACGTTTGGATATGGCCATGACCATATTGGTTGATAAGATTAAGGCCTTGGACAACTGGTCCAAAAGAATGAAATATATTGCCAACGACTTCAATAAACTAAGAGATGGAACATCTCATATCTTATATAGCTTGAAAAAGGAGCCCACATACCTCAACCCACTAGGTCTTATAATTGATGAAGAGTTCAAACAAAGGACATGTTAGTTCATGCAAGAAGTAAGAAACCAAGGGCAAAATCAGATAGGAGATGGAAACAAGAAAGTCATGAGCTTACTCCTATCATCTAAGGGGAAAATTGGAGTTGTTAGTGGTATCAAATGAGATATGGAGAGGTTTTAAAATAATCTCAAGGAATTATCTAATTATGAAGATGAGCTCTTCCTAGAACTTATGGTTAAGTTGAAGCTTAGAACAACATCAGAAGGTAACATCACTTCTTCAGTAGAAGAAGGGGAATTCATCAACACATGGCCCATAAAGTAGCTAGGAATAATTTTTTTAGATATTTAAAAAAAAATAAAACAAAATATTTATTTTTAAATGAATGTGCAACTTGTAAGAACATTTACCTATAGGTCAGTCCATTTTGGAAATTCTAGTGTAATCTAGAACTTTGATAGAAAAAGACATCTATCCTTTACACTTATACACTTTTAATTTGAGATAACTGACCAAAATAGTTCCTTAAAATATATAAAAGGATTATTTTCCATTGTAAAGAGAAGGGATTTTTTGAGCTATATAAACTAATGTAAACTTTGAACAACTAATTAAACTAGATAATTATGAAAGGATTGTCTCATTTTGTTTGTGTGAATTGTTATATAGATTATCTCTCAAATATCTATTCTAAATTTTATATTTGAATTGTTCTAGTGAATTTTTAGTGTGTACCTATGAGTGCAAAATTGTTAGCTTGTGCTTGTGCAAGGATAACTGAAGGTTTTGTAGTTTACTTCATTTTATTTGTTCTGCATTTATAGATGTGCATAAACTATCTACTTAAAAGAGTAAATATCTAAATTAAACTTAGTTATTATTTGCATTCTTTCTTATCTTCCTTATAATTTTGATTGATATATTTTGTGACTTGAGCTTAAGCTATTTTACATCATATATTGTTTTTTAGTGCATACCTGGGAAACATTTGAACTTTGTCATGATGTCTGAGATAAAAATTAGTCACAACTTACTTCTCTATCTTACCCTACCATTTTACTTCTTTTTTAACTAGATCACTTTAGATTAAATATCATTATAAATATTCACATAGATTAGTATTTAGACTTAGATTTGAGCATAATTCACAAATTAGCATAGATCATCTTCTTAATTACAAAGATTTGCTTACCATAATGGTTCCTAACCACCAACTAATATAAATATTGTGAAATAGTTACTTGTTCTACATCTATGATACCATAGATAATAAGATAATCAAAAACTACAAATCATGCTCTAAATTTCTTGAATTCTAAAATGAGAAGTGTTTTTTGAACACTCTGGGCACCTATGGTACACATTTAGGAATCAATAGCCATAAGTTATGTGACTATTTACAATTATATTTAAACTAAAGTGATATGGTTAAAAAAGAAATAAAAGGGTAAGGTAAGGTAGAGAAGAAATATGTGACTGATCTTTATCTCAAACATCATGACAAAGTTAAAATGTTTCCCAATTATGCACTAAAAACTAGTATATGAAGTAAAATATCTTAAGCTCAAGTCATAACATATATCAGGTGAACTTCTAAGGAAGATAAGAAACAATGCAAATAAGAAATAAGATTATTTTAAATATTTAATCTTTTAATCATATAGTTGATGCACATCTACAAATGCAAAGAAAATAGAATAAAGTAAACTAGATAACCTTCAGTTATCTTAGCACAAGCATAATCTAAAAGTTATGCACTTAGAGTTACACACCAAGAATTCACTAAAACAATTTAAATCTAAAATTCAAAATAGATAATTGAGAGAGAAGCCATGTAAAAATTCACATAAACAAAATGAGATAGTCCTTTTATAATTCTCTACTTACATTAGTTGATCAAAGTTTACACTAGTTTTTGTAGATAAAGAACTCCCTTCTCTTTACAATGGAAAATACTCCTTTTATAGATTTTAAGGAAGTATTTTGATCAGTTATCTCAAATTACAAGTGTACAAGTGTAAAGGATAATTTTCCTTTTCTATCAAAGTTCTATAATACACTAAAAATTCAAAAATAGGTTGACCTTTACGTAAATGTGCCTACAAGCTGCACATGCCTTTACAAAAGAATATTCTATTTTAAAAAATTTATAAAGCTCCATAAAAAGAATATTCCTAATTACTTTATGGGCCCTGTGTTGATGAAATCCCCTTATTCCACTAAAGAATTCCTACTAACTTCTGATATTGTTTGCTAATAAGCTTCAAATTAACCACATGTTCTTAGAAGATGAGCTCTTCCTAGAACATGTGGTTAATTTGAAGCTTATTGGTGAAAAATGTCAGAAGTTAGTAGGACTTATTTAACATAAGAAGGGGAGTTCATAAACATAGGACCCACAAAGTAGTTAGGAATATTATTTTTTTAGATCTTTGATTTTTTTTTTTAAATAGAATATTCTTTTAGAAAGGCATGTGTAACTTGTAAGCACATTTTCCTATAGTTAATCCATTTAAGAAAGTCTAGTGTATTCTAAAACTTTGATAGAAAAAGATAGATATCTTTTCCACTTGTACACTTGTAATTTGAAATAACTAACATACTTCCTTAAAATATATAAAAGGAGTATTATCCATTGTAAAGAGAAGGGTGTTTTTGAGCTACAAAAACAAGTGTAAACTTTGAGCAACTAATGCAAGTAGAGAATTCTGAAAGGATTGTCTCATTTTTTTGTGTGAATTTTTATATAACTTCTCTATCAATTATTATTTTTAATTTAAAATTTTAATTATTATATTTAATTCTTCATGTGTACCTCTAAGTGTAAAATTTTTAGTTTGTGTTTGTGCTAGGATAACTGAAGGTTCTCTAGTTTACTTCATTTTATTTTCTCTACATTTATAGATGTGCATTAGCTATCTGATTAAAGGAGTAAATATTTATAGTAAGCTTAGTTTTTGTTTTCATTATTTCTTATCTTCCTTAGAAGTTTGCTTGATATATGTTGTGACTTGAGCTTAAGGTATTTTAATTTATATATTGGTTTTTACTGCATACCTGGGAAACATTTAAACTTAATCATGGTGTCTAAGATAAATAACTGATAAAACCTCATATTATCTAATAAGGATATTAAATAAAACTCTAAATACCACTTTAAAATCATTTTATACTTACCTTTATAACACTTTACAATCTATCTAATTACTTGAACATCCTTATTCAACACACTCACTACTTGACTTCATATAGACTATGGGCCTACTTAACTCCAAAAGGATCCATAACATTAATTATTATTTATAATTCCATGAACATGTCCATGCACCATGTATGGTCTTTTTTTATCATAAAAAATTTACAACAATTCATCTTCATGCTTTACTTATTCAATAGTTCCTTGAATACACCAATTTCTAATACAAGACTAATCCTCCTTATAACCCTAAAACCACCAAAACCTCCTTAGATATAGTGATGGACTAGGTGTATTAACAAACCTAGACTTGTTTCAAATACCCATTAAGTCCATTAAACTTTATGAGAAGTTTATTTATTTAACTTTAAATATAACCTCACTAATTCACCAACTCCTTCTCTCAGTTATTATAACATTTAATTATAAGTGGTCTTATTGTCCCTTAGCCTTGGTGTTGAGCCATACATTCCCCCATTTAAAAAAATTATGACCCTTGAGAAACCCTAAAAATTGAACATGAAAATATGGGATGTTAAGATCATTTTTAGAATTTGAAGATCATCCAGTTTATCAAAAGCGAGCTTAATTAGTTATGTTTCACTTTAGTTTTGTCTAACATTACTAATAAATGGTATTCATGGTTTCAGTCACAATTTCCATGGTTTATTTTCTTGGTAAGTTCATGTTTTAAAACCCTAGAAAAAACCCTTAGTTTAAATTTGAATATTGGCGAGAATCAAATTGGTAGGAACCTTTTAAAATCCATTTTAGATCTAAGCATATATTTCATGTTTAAGCCTAGTCATGGTATTTAACATGACTAAAACTTATCCTAAAAATTATTGGTCCCCTTTATTATTCCCCCTTTTAAGTTCCTTGCATGCCTAACTAATATTCATTTTGTAGGGTCCTTTTAATATTTCTTAGCTTGGTCCTTTTGATTAACATATTAGCCTAAAGTTTTAAAATGTAAGGCCCTGATGTATTTATTATTGAAAATAATACCCTATTATTAAAAATTTAATCCTAAGTCTCTACTTTATTCTTGATTTATGAATTAATTTCCTTGCATGTTATAGATCTAATGATCCTTGCTTTATTATAGTATTTGATCCAACAGAGTGAAAGAGACCCAAGATTAGAATTAAATAGGATGCATATTATAAAATCCAATGATCCATGCTTCATCATAGGAAAAGGATCCAATGTCATGAATGCCTTGATATAGTTTCACCCTTAACCTTCATCCACTAATTCTCACTTCAATGTGAAGACCCGACTGAATAGAGTAAATCATAATAGAAAAGTCAAAGGATTGTGGAAAGCCCTTAGTATTGATATGAGACACCCTTAAATTTGAGGATTAAATGAAAAGGGGCCCACCTAACAAAAATAACCAATCATGAGCAAGCTCTTGGATTATGATCCTACGACTCTCGCTTACTCATAGGACCTCAATCTAATGGAGTGAATTAAGTCCAAGATCCTAGGATGTTCCATGAAGGTTCCAAGTAACACTCACATTAGTTCATAGGAATTTGAAAATCTTAAATTTGATGCTTTAATGACCATCATTTGACATCCATGAGGATGTATTTGACATCCTTGCAACCATCAACTTTAAGCTTATTAAATTAAAAGCTTCACTAGCTTAAAATTAATGTTCTTGTGACCATCATTTGATGTCTACAAGGATGTATTTAATGTTTGTCATATTTGTTTCTAAATATTTTTGCTTTTCCACATTCAAAAGAAATAAGAAACTAAAGTGATGGTCTAGGGTTAGATGATACCTAGATGAGATCTGTGCACCATTATCTAGACATTGAAGGAACTCCTCTTTGGCTGTGGAGGATGACACCTGCAGAAGAAATAGACTTAATAAAAAAGGTTGTTAGATAGATAGGTGGTGGACTGCCAAGCAATGCTTGATCCCAGAACTGTAAAGACTTCCTGGAAGGATGACAGTCCACTGATTGATAAAGAACAAAATGTTGCTTAAAAAGGAAATGATAAAAGACTGAATAAAAGAAATAGAAATAAATGCATACTTGTATGTGGCAATCTATCTTCCACAGTCGCCGGCGTCAGTGGTTCTACCAGTGTCGGTTGGTTAAGGTCTTCGGTGTCAATTATTATGCCGATGTCGATAGGGGCAATGGGCCTAGTGGTTGGCGTCAGTCTGGGCAATAAGGATTTAGATGGATTTCAGGTCTGTCTGTGGTCAATGAAGTAGTTTGGGGTATCTGTGGGAGTTTGATGGCTTGCGCTGGGTTTGCAGGGTAGAGAGTGTGGCTAAAAAGGGACCGAATGGATGATAGGGGCAAAAAGAGAGATAAGGGTGAGAGAAGGATTTTTAACCTCTCTGGGAAGAACAGACTGGGTTGTGTTAAGAATGCTTGGAAATGTGTAGTAATCTGATTACTAATGTATTTAAAAAGATACTAAAATAAAACTAGTATAAATACTTAGTTGTGGGTGTAGAGGCAGAGATGCAGGTGGTCTGTTTCCATTGTGGCTGATGCTGGAGATGTCATGCAACCTTCAATCTGGTGTAGAATGACTGGAGTAGAACCTCTGAGCCTGGAGAGTGTTGTTGAATTGCTGATGCCTGCAAGAAGTCAAAGAGCGAGGGAGCTTGAAGTCTGGAGCAAGAGAATTCACATTTTTAGAGGGGGGTGGCAATAGAAGTAGAAATGTAGTCTTAAAGAAATTGATGTTGGCAAAACCATCGACGTTAGCTGAATAATAACCGATGTCGGTGGTTGAAGAATGGGAAAAGAGGCTATTTTTAGCCTTTTTGCTCATTCTTCCAACTGTGAGGTCTAACTGTCATTGGAAAATAGTCCAAGACAGATTAAATGAGTGTGAGAGGTTAGTGGGAGGGATGAAATGGGGTTTAAGTAATTAAGATTTGGCATGGGGTGAGGGAGGCATGGGTGATGTGTCAAAAGGGTTATTAACTTAAAATAGTTAATTTATTTTAAATTAATAAGTGTGTGGGTTAGAAATGTTTAGGGGGTGGACCAAGGAGACCAAGGGGGAGGATGACCAAGGGATAGACATGATTTCAGTGTCTACATTTGCCCCTTTTTGTCTTGTTGGTTATTCTATACAAACTGCAAGACAAAAATAGGAGTTGGTTGCCCCAGCTATGAGATGAGGTGTTCCCCCCTTAAAGCAAGAGTCGAGGGAAGGGACCCTGAGATCGAGTGTCAATTTGAAAGAGAGTGGATGGAAAGGGGGAAGGTTAGCGTGTGAATTCTACAAAGGGTGGGATTGTGCGTATGCCACACCACGTGATAGGTAAGTCAAATTGTCAAGGTCAAAGGTCGAGGAGTGCCAAAATTAAAATAACCAAGCCCCATCATTTAGTCATAGCTAATTAGGTTAAATTATCCAAGCTGTAGCTCCAATGCTCATTGTGTGCCAAGTATCTTAGGCTCAGGAAGTGCTCTTAGAAAACATGAAAAAGGCCACAAGTAGTGGGGATCAACTGGAGCACGATCTAATACTTGTGGGGGTCGAAACAATTTGCTAACTAGTCATGAGGTAGCGAGGACAATCAAAACAACCAAGGTAGAGTTGTCTCCAAAGTGGTCAGAGGAGATGGTCATGACCTCCAAGGTCATTGGTTGAGGCAAGACAAAGGAATGGCTGAGCTAATCTCAGAAGACCACATGTCAACTGAGTGCTACTTACATAGCCCCTGTTGTTAGGGCCTCAGGCCAATGTAGTTCTCCCAAAAAGGGAGGAAGAGGGTTGGTTATGGATTGGGTCTGGATCATGGTGAAGTCATGGTGAAAGGTTTAGCAGGTCCCATATATCTAATGGTACATGCTTGAAATGATGAGGGGTAAGATGATGTTACAGCCTTTTCCATATGGTGCAATGGTGTATTGTGTAACATTGGTTGGGGTTTTTCATCTCTACCAATTGTCCATTTTAGGTGATGGATGTATACTAAAAATGAAATGATTATATTTATGCTTCAGTAAGTAATGGTCTATGCTTGACATAAATTATGTGGTTCATAGTTTCCATGTGTATTGGTGTCCATAGAAACTAGTGTGAATAGGCTATGAGAATGTTAGTGGTATGAAAAAGGGTTTGGTTGGCAAATGATTTGGTTGAATGTGACCAAACTGAATAGGAAGTGAAAGGCATTGTGCCCTTTCATTGACATGGACCATAATGATAGCACAGATAGGGTGTTTTTAGAAATAAAAGCCCCATTCATGCATTACGTCGTTGACCATTGGTTGTGTTAGAGAAGTAAGCGAATCACTTTGACATTAAAATGAGCTTGAAGTCCCTTGAGTAGGTGATGTGATATGTGAGGAGAGGGTAACCTGTTTTAGTAGGGATAAGTTTTCCCCTTTTTGTAGGAGACCCTGAGAATGACTACAAGTCAAGTCCATGACCCTTTTTTTTTTGGCAGACTAATCAATGCGGGAAGTCTACATAGGGATGTCATTTTGTTGTTGTGGTCATTTGTGAAGCTGATCGATGCGGGAAGCTTTTGAGAAAGTGATGTTTATAGCAAGATTTTAGGCATAGCCATCCTTCGAGGGAGTGGTCTATATTTTTTCTTTGTATGTATAGGAGAGGTGTGAATAGCTATCCTTCAAGGGAGCAGTCTATTAGTTACAACAATGATAGTATAACTGTCCTTTGAGGGAGCAGTCTACCTTTAGAATTTGTGACCTTTTGATATTTTGACATTAGTTTATTTTTGATAGAATTTTGAGTCATGGACAAGACTATAGAAGTTTAAGGGTTCCCTTTTATTAAGACAAAGCATTCATACTTTATAAAAGGGTTACATAGGGTTTGTTTTAGGGGAATAGGGTTGAAAAGAATGAGGATTAAGAGGACTGAGATTGCTAAAGGGATGAGCTCAAGTTAAATGTCAAGTGAACGAGTACTCGACTAATAGTAGAATGGTCATAGATGCAAGGCATTAAGGGGCTTAAGTTTTGGTTAGCCTTCAAGAGAAGACAGACGATAAGTCCCTGATCCATACCTATGCATGATGATGTAAGGTCCAAGCCAATTAGGAGCAAATTTGCCTCATTTACTCTGTTCCATATTGGTCACATGTTGATTGAAGTTTAGATGTGAAGATGATTAAGGAGTTGGTCGATGCTTGGTTGGTTAATGTTTGGTCAATGCTTGGTCGATGTCTAGTCAATGTTTGGTTGATGTTTGATAGTCGGTATAAAGTCAAACTCCCCCCAGTCATTTTGTGGTAGGGAGAATGTCTAAAACCCAGTGTAGATGATTAATGGGTTAGATGAATGAGGTGGAGAGAAGATGAAAAGGAGAGACCTGGGTACCCCACCTGGTTGATAGGTCAGGGGTTCCAAGCGAATGGCATTTAGGTATTGAAAAATCTAGGAGGGATGGAAACCACTGACTTCATAGGTGAAGATGGGAGAATAGGCGAGCTTGGTGGAGATTGTTCTATGATGGGTTTGGGATAAGGGTTTGTAGAAGCTTCGGTAGGTTCTTAACAACCCAGACCATATTGTTTCTTGGCATTGTCATCATTTAGTGGTTTGATGGGCTGATGGGAGCCTTTTTCATAGTGCCTGAAGCCAAAACCCTTCCATGCACACCTATAGAGATAGGTATGAGTAAAGGTAGGGTTGCTAAGAAAAGAGAAGTCAGATGTGAATGGTTGAGGTGAGGAGAGAGGATTCCCATAAGTAGGAGCTCGATCTAGCCCCCCATAGATGAGATTGGTTCAAAGGTTAGGAGGACCATAAGGGATGACCATTCTAATCCAATGGTCATAGCTTGGACTATGATGAAGTTTCCCATACTCTTACGGAGTCTAGAACATGTCTAAGGTAAGTAAGCGATACTCCCCAAGTGAAAGTATTTGGAAGATATCTTCCATGGGGTCCTTGGTTGTCACTTGAGAAGGTGATGTGAGGGCAACCACCATTTGCATACTAGTTGAAGCTTCTGCAGATGGAGGCAGTGTTTGGATTGGTGTTTTGAGAGGAATGAGAACGTCATTTGGTCGATAGGTCATGTTGTAAGTCTTGAAAGGGGATGGGCTAGTAGGAATGACATGGACTTGCCTGTCATGTTCAAATTTGACACAATGGTGTAGGGTAGAAGGGATGCAAGCCATGGCATAGATCTAGGGTCATCCTAGTAACATGTTATATTGGAACTCTCCCTTGATGATGTAAAAGAGCTCTGGGACTGTGCGTGGGCTGACACGAATATGGAGGATGATGGTGCTAATGGTAGTGGTAGTGGTGTCATTAAAGGATCAAAGGATTGCATCAATTTTTGATACGTAATTCTTAGGGAGGGCCAATTGATAAAAGGCATGGGTAGAAATGATATTAATGATGGTGCCTCCATCAATCATTAGGCTATGATGAAAAGAGTAGCGTCTTGATCTTTCGAGTTAGAGGTAGGAGTTTTAGAATCACTGAAAGTAATAAAGGCAATGGGGGATAAAGAATGGACTAGGGCAGCTAGTGTTTGGGGGTCTTTGGGTTAGACCTCTACTGCCTGTAAGGCTCTGATTAGAGCTTGATGATGTTGGGGTGAGCTTTGGATGAAGTCATACAAGGTCATCTTCATGAGCATTTGGTGAAGCTGTTTTAACATAGAGTCATGGATTACCCCTGAAGAAGAGGGTTGGGATGCACCCAGGATAGAAATTTTGGGTTTTGGTGGTTGAGGTGGCTTGATGAAAGGGTAAGTCCAAGGAATAACAACTTTTTCTTTTGACTTATCCTTTTGTGACCTAGTGGTTATATGGATGGAATTAATTTTGAAGAGAGGGGAAAAAGAGGTGAAGGGACCATAGCCTGTTGATGAGATGTCAATGAGGGTGAGGAGGTTTGAGAGATATGGGAAGCTATCATAGTTCTGTTGACAGTATCCTCAAGGAGAAGGGTGTCTTTTTCCATGTATTGGGAAATGATGACCTTGAGGGCACAACAATTCTCGGTATCATGTCCCAGTGTGTGATGATATAGACTAATTTTAGTATCATCAAACTAAGAAGGTTTTGTCCCAAGTAGTTGGAATGGTTTAATAGGCAAAAGGGTTATGTTAGAGGTTTGCAAAAGTCAGCACAATATTAAAGCATATGAACCTACTAAAGGGTCTATGATTGTTGATGCATGAGGTGTTGATGACTTTTGCTTGGGAGGTGTTAAAGGAGGCTTCCATACCACCTTTTGGGTTGGTTGTGTGGCCAAGTCCGTAGACGATACTTTCTTTGTGAGAGGTGCCAAAGTTTTTAGAGGTGGCCAGCTTGTGGTAGGTAAAGGAAGTAGTGGAGGCAACTTGTTTTGGTTAGGGGTTGGAGTAGGGAGAACTCCTATTAGGGTAGAAGGATGAGGGCCCAAAATGGAGAGCAAAGGTGATGGTGACGGTGGAGGAGGAGTTTGCCACCGTGTTTTAGTAGTCTTCTTTGGTTTGGTTTGAGGACCACTATTAGGTGAGGCAAGGTTCAAGTCTACCTTCACTTTTGGGTGAGTGAGGTTAGTGACGGGGTGAACACCAAGTGACTTGATTGGTTTTGATAAGGTGGATGAGGGTTTAGGTTCTGATGTGGACGGTTGAGGTTTTAAAGGTTTAGAAGTAGAAGTCTGGTCTGTGTTGGAGGTTTTTTGAGATTTTGTCATGGGTGGGTCAATAGCATGAGATGAGATAGGTTGGGTAGGATGAGGAGCTTTGAGTCACTCCCATAATGCCTGATGCTCCAATTTCCTCAATTAGATAAGTCCCAATTTCTCCACCAATTGAGAGAATGGTTGGGAAGATGTTAGATGAGGCTTTGGTCCTTCAAAATATGTGGATGGTTGCAGGGCTGAAAATGTGTTAGGTGTGGTGGTCTCAGACCCAAGGTGTGAGGGAGTCATTATTGGATCATCTTTGGTTAAAGAAGGTGAACAGATAGGTTCTCTTTATGGAGAAGAAACTGGAGAATGTGGCTCCTTAAGAGGATAGAGGGCAGGGATGATTGTGCCTTCTACTTATGGTTGAGGAGTAGGAATGGTAGGGTCCTCCATTGGTAGGAGGAAGGATGAAGGTGAGGCTAGTGGTGCTGGTATGGTCAAGGTGTCCTCCAATATAAGGGAGGTCGATGGAGAATTAGTAGGAGAAGAGGGTTCATCCATGTGTGATGGACTGATGGATTGACTAACCTCTTGGGACTATGAGAGAGGTTGGTCAAGGATGAGAGGTGAGACCGTGTTGACTGTGCATATATTATGCTCTTAAGAGTCATCAGTCATGGTGTACACATTATTTTGGCTAGGAGGATGGTTAGGAAAGGGTTGTTTAAATATGTCTATACTTCGATTGGGTGGCATGTTTAGGTTATCCAAAATAAGGTCACCTTTATCTAGCATGTCTTGAATGATGTTCTTGAGAGTCTTACAGTTGGTTGTGTCATGGCCTTTGACACAGTGATAATTGTAGAAGTTATTCTCCCTATACCATGTAGGGATAGCACATGAGGGATCGAATTGAGGGGGCAGTCAAATTTGGGGGAGATTGAGGACTCCCTGTTTGACAAGTTTATCCAACACAGATGCATATGATTCTCCTAGTGGAGTATACTAACGCTGCACATACCGTTGTTAGAACTATTTTGTGATGTAGTCTGATGTGGAAGGCTGAGATTGGTTGGTTATTGTTGAAGATGATGGTCTAATGACTATAGCATTTGTTGATGTCTTAGATTTGGAATTAGAAGAAGAAGGTTTAGAGGAAGAGTCATTGGACTTGGTGTTGGGGTTTTTACTCCGCAATTTGACTTTGTTTTCCTCGACCGCATGTAGTTCAAGCTTCTTAGCCATCATGAAAGCTTCATTAAAGGTGCGAAATGTTTGGACCCACAAGGTAGAGGAAATATGTTTGGCACATGCCTGGGAAAAAAGTTTGATGAGCTTAGGTTGAGGCAAAGAGAAGGAGATCTAGTTGATTAAGCCTCTCCAACAGGCAACAAAATTGGCTATGGATTCATCGTCAAATTGTTTGATAGAGTATAGGTCTATGATGGAGACCTTTTTGGTGATATTGATCAAGAAGTGGTCAAGGAAAATTTAGGCTAGTTGGGTGAATGTGAAAAGAGAGTGTCTGGTGAGAGAGCTATACCAATCGAGGGCAGCACCAGAAAGTGACATGGGGAATGTACGTAATAGTAATGCATCATCATGTGCTATCAGGTAACAAGCATGTCTAAATGCTCATAGGTGCTACTGTGGGTCTTCCTTAATCTAGAAGTGAGTAAACTTAGGAAGTTCCCACTGACTGGGATACGGTCAGATTGGGACAGAGGGATGGATGGGTTCATTATAAATTTAATCGTATGAAAGGACATTTCTTAAACTTGAAATTGAGGTCTCAAGATTAGACATTTTGTCCATCAGCATTTTGATTAGATCAACTGATGGATTTAAAGGAGGGGTACCCCCTAGGTTGTAAGGTGCTTGGAAGGTGCTAGAAGGGGCGTATGACGTAGTCAGTTGCACTTGTATGGGCGTAATATATTGATAACTAGTCATTGAGACAGATGTGGAGACCAAGGGTGGTTGTGTCCTGAAGGTGGAAGGCACGACCAGGCTTGATGTTGAAAGAGGTGGTTGGATAGTGGCAACACTAGCCAATGGATGAGTAGCCACCCTAGTGTTGATGGGGGCGAGAGTAGGCAGGATGGAGACAACTAGATTTTGGAAAGGGCTAGAGGTTTGTTGAATAGTCTATGGTTGATGGGGGGTCAAAACCCCAATGGAAGTGGGCCCAGAGATAAAAGGAGAAGCCACACCTAGAAGATTATTCATGGACTAGTTATTAGTCAAGGCGATGGCCTGGGTGTCTATGGGCTAGATTACAGATGCTGTGGATATGGTTGTCATCTCAACTAAAGAGGTTGGCATCCCATAAATTGGGTTGCCTAAGGAGTCTCACATTCAACTTCACATGAGATAATGTTGAAGGGCCTTGACATTGAGGTCAAGGAACCTTTCAAAGTCTTGGTCCCCCTCAAGGATAATGGGAGGCTGAGTTGGGGTCGGTTGGGTATGAGTTCATTTGGTCTCTGAATGATACTCCATTAGAGGACTAGTTATGGAAGGTGAAGGTAGGAGCAGTTGTTGCCTCATGTGGTCAATAAGAGTCTTGGTTTGACTACGTGTCAAAACCATTCAAGGCAAGATAATACATCCTTACTAGCTCAAACAACTAGATAAGAATAGAAAAGAAGACGAAGACAAGCAGGCCCTAAACGTTAAATTCCTAAGAATAAATTTTTAGAGTCTTGTTGGCTTATGCCTTAGAGGGTGTTTAAGAAGTTGGCTTTTAGAACGGGTCCTAGAAGAAGTAGTCTAAGGTTGGTTTCAGGTTAGTTTTGGTGCTTAATGTCTGTGTTAGGTTTTGTACGTGGCTTGGTGCTAGGAGCTTGCTCCCCTCACTTCATGAACAAAGAGCTGAGCTGGGCACTTAGCCAGTATATACTTCCCCTAGAGTTTATACTCTACCAGAGAATAGAGTGGGCTCTCCCCTTGGTAGTGAAGTCCAAGTGGGATTACTAGGAAGGGTAAGGTATCCACTAGGTGATGAAATCCTAGTTGGGCTTTGTCTCAGGTATGTTTAGATGTTTGATTTTATGCAAGTTGTTTGGATGTGTAACATAAGTGGACTACACTTTACTCATGATGCGGTTTTCATTACTAGATGTGTGGACTAAATATGCATTCAGGCAGAAATGTCATGCAATAGATTTTAAGCCCAAATTGAAATGTGTGTTCTGATGTAGACAAATAGAGAAGAGGTTGAAGAGTATGACTTTGACTAGTCTAAGATGTAGGAAAGAAAGAAAAAGAAGGATTCTTTTTAACTTTACTGATGGTGACTATCGGAAGAGATAGAAGGAAAAGATGCAAGAAGAGACCTAATGCACCTATATGAAAAGTTTGTTTTTAGATGAAAAAGTATGAACCCAAGGAAAACTCTAAGGATCCCACTAGGCATGCCAAAATATTTCTAACTATTTTTGCTTTTCCACATTCAAAAGAAATAAGAAACTAAAGTAATGGTCTAGGGTTAGATGATACTCAGATGAGGTCTGCACACCGTTATCCAGACATTGAAGGAACTCCTCTTTGGCTATGGAGGATGACACCTGTAGAAGAAAGAGACTTAAACAAAGAGGTTGTTAGATAGATAGGTGGTGGACTGCCAACTAATGCTTGATCCCAGAAGTGTAAAGACTTCTTGGAAGGATGACAGTCCACTGATTGATAAAGAACATAATGTTGCTAAAAAGGAAATGATAAAAGACTGAACAAAAGAAATAGAAATAAATGCATACTTGTATGTGGCATTCTATCTTCCACAGTCACCGGTGTCAGTGGTTCTACCAGCGTCGGTTGGTTAAGGTCTTTGGTGTCGGTTATTATGCCGACATCGGTAGGGCCAATGGGCCTAGTGGCTGGCGTCGGTCTGGGCAATAAGGATTTGGATGAATTTCAAGTCTGTCTATGGTCAGGGAAGTAGTTTGGGGTGTCTGTGGGAGTTTGATGGCTTGCACTGGGTTTGCAGGGCAGAGAGTGTGGCTAAAAATGGACCGAATGAATGATAGGGGAAAAAAGAGAGATAAGGGTGAGAGAAGGCTTTTCAGCCTCTCTGGGGAGAATAGACTAGGTTGTGTCAAGAATGCTTGGAAATGTGCAGTAGTCTGATTTTTAATGTATTTAAAAAGATACTAAAATAAAACTAGTAGAAATACTTAGCTATGGGTGGAGAGGCAGAGATGCAGGTGGTCTGTTTCCATTGTGGTTGATGCTAGAGATGTCTTGCAACCTTCAATCTGGTGCAGAATGACTGGAGCAGAACCTCTAAGCCTGGAGAGTGCTATTGAAATGTTGATGCATGCAAGAAGTTGAAGAGCAAGGGAGCTTGAAGTTTAGAGGAAGAGAATTCACGTTTTCAGAGGGGGGTGGCAACATAAGCAAAAATGTAGTCTTAAAGAAATTGATGCCAGCAAAACCTTTGATGTTGGCTGAATAATGACTAACGTTGGTGGCTAAAGAATGGGAAAAGAGGCTATTTTTAGCCTTTTTTCTCATTCTTCCAACTGCGAGGTCTAATTGTTGTTGGAAAATGGTCTAAGGCGGATTAAATGAGTGTGAGAGGTTAGTGGGATGGATGAAATGGGGTTTAAGTAATTAAGATTTGGCATGGGGTGAGGGAGGCATGGGTGATGTGTCAAGGGGGTTATTAATTTAAAATAGTTAATTTAATAAGTGTGTGGGTTAGGAATGTTTAGGGGGTGGACTAAGGAGACCAAGGGGGAGGATGACTAAGGGATAGACACAATTTTGGTGTCTACAATATTGTCAAATTTAATATAATGAATTATTATACTTACGATCAAAATATACTCCAAAATGTTGTTAAAAATCTCATGAATTACTTTGTAGACTAATGAAAACCCTTAGAGGATGCTTAAGCACTAAAAATATTTAATTTGTAAATATTGAAATGGTCTTTTTGTCTAAATATATGCGAAATAAATTTAGATTAAGTCTATACTTTAAGTTCCCCATTGTATTTTGTTCAAATATCATGAACCTTAAACTATAGGCTTATACTAAGTCTTATTTTAAAAGAGTCTTTGTTATGTATAACTTAGACCAAGTGTTTGAACTAGAGGATTTTGATGTGTTTATTAATGAAATAAAACTCTATTTGACATTAGACCATTATATCATTTTAACCCCACCTTTTTTGAGCATATTTTATAGGCTTGGAATAAATAATTTTATTCTATAGTATATATTGTGTTTATTAAACATAACATAAAATTTGGCCTAAAAAACATTTAGCCATGGTCCCCTTTGTATGAATTCAAAAAACTTAGGTATAAATTTATTAGCCTAAGGTTTATTTTATGTTTAATAAACACAAAATTAACCTTGGACTAAGTAATTTAACTCTAATTCCCACCTTAATAATATGCTAACTTAATGTTTGGCCATCTTTATAGATCAATGGTTTGCACTTCATTGTAGGAAGATGATACAACATCATGAAGACCTTGTAAAAATTTCAATAGAATTAAGAAAACCCATAAGATTGATGCATGGTGAAAGAAAATCAGAAAAAAGGTTGATATATGATCCAATGGTTCATGCTTCATCACATTTCATGGTCTAATGGTGTAAAATCATTGAATACTTTTCAAAGGCCTGCAAGCTCACCATGTGGCCAACACTCAATCAACAAATGACTAACATAAGATATGGAACATAAGAAGGAGCATGAAGATGACAAGTGGCACAACCATGAGGATTGATATAGAAAAGATCCAATCATACATAAAGACCTGAATCATGATCAATAGTTTGTGGTCACTCATAAGATCCTCATTTAATAGTGAAAAATAAAAAAGGAATTTTAATGCCAACAACTAGTGCTCAAAAGGAATTTATGAAAAATTGCAGGAAAATTCTAGATAATTTCCACATGATCACCATGCAAGTAAAAAAGGATAAAGTAAGAGATCTTATGGGATTGAAAATGTGAAAGTATAAATGCAAAGGTCCAAATCAAGTCTAAGGCATGTATAAGATAGAGTCTAAATATATCTTACCATTAAAATCTCTAAAACCCCTAAACCCTACATAAAGAGACCTTAATTGGATTCATTGTTAAGCATAGGATATAATGAGAGGGGGGGTGAATAAGTATATCATATATCTTATAAATCTTTCTTTTAACCAAATTCCACTTAATCAAACATTAAAGATATGAAATAAAACTCAAACAATACACATCACACAAGATAGAGAGAGACACAAGATATAACGTGGAAACCCAATGTGGGAAAAACCATAGAGAACAATCTCCAGTATATTTGTGAGAAATAACCCATAGGAGCACCATACCCCTTTGCCGAGTACCAACCTAGCTACAATTCATGAGCACCAACCCAGAAGAGCTTTAAACCCCTTTGTCAAGCACCAACCTAGCTACTATTTGTGAGCACCAACCCATAAGACCACCAACCCCTTTGTCGAGCACCAACCCAACAACAATTCATGAGCACCAACCCATAGGAGCACTAACCCCTTTGCCGAGCACCAACCCAGCAACAATTCGTGAGCACCAACCCACAAGAGCACCAACCCCTTTGTGTATACCATACACCTATCTCTCAATGTTGCTATCTCAACAAATGATAGATCAATACAACATCTCTTTCCTCTCTCTCACTTTTGCTCTTCTAAGCTAGATATAACAAATACAAATCATATTCATCTCTCACAATTGCTCTTCTAAACTAGATATTACAATATCAAATCAACCTCTATCTCTCATCTATATTACAAATGGCTTCTCAAGCCTTTATTTATAGCTTTCCAAATGAACTTTGGCCTTCCCCCTTTGTGACCCTTCAATCCTAATGGAAAATGGCACCAATCTTGGATGACCCTTCATATTCAAGCCTTTTAAAAGTCATGTGGTGACCCTTCATGACCAAAAATGTCCTTTCATCTTTTGTCCTCATGTTGGTGACTTTTCATATTCTTTAAGGTGTCCCTTCATGATAAATTGTGCCTTTACTCTTTTGTCTTCACTTAGTGACTCTTGGTATTCCCCAAGATGACTCTTCATGGGAAAATGCATCCCATCTTTCTTTTGTCTTTACCCCATGGCTCTTCAACTTCTCCATGGGCCCTTCTTTTGTCTCATATGCAACCAAAAATATATTCATTAATATTAAATAAATATTAACTCATATTAGCCAAGATATATTTATTATAAACAACATTAAATATAATGGGGCCTTTATCACCAATAATACTAGACCTTTGACATCAATGACAATATTTCCAACAATCTCCCCCTTTGTCACTAATGGTAACCTCAATCCTGAAACTGCCACATCCTATCACTTGCACATACCATCATCTAAAAACATTTAGTAACTCCCCCTTACTATAGTAACCTATACCTATTCCTTATACCTATTTTCTACACCTATACCTATACCAATACCTATTATTCTCCCCCTTTGAAATCAATGGCAAAGGGCCTACTTGGAGCTAACACTTAGATCCCCCTCAATTGATGATGAACATCAATGGCAAGAAGTAATAGAAATTACTCCCAACTCCTCTCGCCGATATTTGAATGTGTCCTTTGATCATGCCTTTGAGAAGATATCTGATAATACATACACATTCTTCCCTATCCTTTGAGCATCTACAATCAACTCATTTGAATCTTTTCTTCTAATCTCACAAACTTCTTTATGAAACTTTAATGTATATCCTTGATCACATATTTGACTAACACTCAATAGATTATGCTTAAGACCTTTTACATAGAAAACATTTTGTCTTAGTTCTACCATAATCCAAACTCAAAGTACCTTTTATGGATATCTTGGCAGTGGTTTTATCTCCAAACCTCATTGTACCACCATTGATCTTCTTTAGAGATATGAATTTACTTTTATCTCGTGTCATATGCCACAAACATCCACTATCAATTAACCATGGCTGATCTTTACCTCTTACATGCAGTGCTATATTAACCATCATTGAATCTTTAGATTGTTTCTTTTGTCATGAACATGTCTGACCTTCTTCCTAATGAATGGATCTTTGACACTCTAATTCTTCTTCTTGATGAATGGAGCTTTGAAACTCTGATCCTTCTTTATTGACTTGAACATGATTCTAAAATACCAAGGTATGTCTTTGAAATTGTTGCACTTATAGCATACTATGGTCTCTTCATCAAAGCTTGATAGAGGAGCAAAAGAGTTGTGGTTCTACTTGACTCTACTTGACTTTCTTTCTCCTTATTTCTAAAATTTTTAGCTCTTTTTCTACATTCTAATTTCTTGTGACCATATCCATTATAATAAAAAAAATAGCCATAAAAATAAGACCTGTCTATATATCTCTAACCTGATTACCTTTTGTGGCTTTGTTCCTTCTAGCCTTCTCTTTTTGAAATGTCCTCTATATTCTTCACTTCTCCCCTTTTTGTTTCCTCTTGTGTAAGAGCTTCAGTATAGCTCTTTTTCTTTTCAAAACCAATCCCTATCTTATCTAAATATTCTTTTTGACTTTCCAATATCTTATTCAGCATGTTAGTGCTATCTTAAGATTTTGAATCACTGATTACTTTATTACTGACTACTTTCTTAATATCTTCTTTTAAAGAGGCAATTTCAATAACATACCTTTCACAATCTTTTCTTGCTATTTCCAACTATGCTATGAGATCTTCTTCATTCTTCTTGGCTTCTTCAAAGTGTGCTTGTAGATCTTCAATCATTTCCTGTGACTCTTGTTCATTTTTCTTGATCTAGCACTTTAATCTTAGATTCTTCTTCTCAACAGCTTTTAACTCTTCTAGGGCACAATTGAGTTCTCCTTACATATCTACTTTAGCTTCCTCCTCCTCTTCTTCTTTATTATCATGTATGGCCATGAATAGAATCTCTTCTTCTTCTGAATCACTGACTCCACTATCTTCAACTGAGCTAGGATCCTTAGAATACAGGCTCTTCTTCTCAAATCCCTTCTTGGATTTGCCTTTGAAATTCTTCTTGTATGTAGGCTTTTCTTCTTCTTCATCATTAACCTTATTTGGGCATCTAGATGAAAGATGTCTAATCTTTCCACAATTAATACATTTAAAAGGTAATTTTCCTTGATATTTACCTGTTCCTCTTTTTGGCCTGTGAATGAAAAGTGCTTCATTGTCATCTTCATCATCACTAGAACTATCACTTAATTCTTGAATCTTAGCTTTCTCCTTCTTTGATGTCTTGAAAGCCTCTTCTTTTTTTGAGGGTTTATCTTATTCTGTCTACATCTCATATGCTGTGAGAATACCATGAAACTCATCCATCTTTAGCTTGGATAAATTCTTCATCTCCTCGATTGCCAAAACCTTTGCATCATATCTCATTGGTAGAGATCTCAAAACCTTTTTCACCACCGTTAACTCCTCCATTTTTTCTCTAAGACCTTGAATCTGATTTATGACTTGATCAACTTGTAAAAGATAACTTGCTATATCTTCTTCTTCTTCCATCTTCAAACTTTCAAGCTGCCTTCTAAAAGTCTACAACTTAGCTTGCTGAACCTTTTCATCAGCTTTGTAAATATTCTCAAGTTTTACCCAAGTTTTATGAGCAAATTTATAGTCATAACTTTAACAAACCTATTTTCACATAAACCACATAAAATAGCATTTAAAGCTTTAGCATTACATTCACTTTCCTTCTTTTCTATTGGAGTAATTGTAGATGTATGTGGCTCTTCATATTCCTCCACCACTAATTTCCATGTGTTGAATCCAAGGGAAATCAAATAAACCTTCATTATCATGCTCCAAAAAGCATAATTCATCCCATCAAACAAAGGTGCCTTATTTGTAGAAAATCCTTACTGTGACCTAGCCATCATGCTTTCCCAATCTACCTTCAAGTTGTGAGACTTTTTCAAAAAGGAACCTACTTTGATACCAATTGTTAAGCATGGGATATAATTAGAAGGGGGGGTGAATCAGTATATCATATATCTTATAAATCTTTCCTTTAACCAAATTCCACTTAATCAAACATTCAAGATATGCAATAAAAATCAAACAATAAACATCACACAAGATAGAGAGAGACACCAGATATAACGTGGAAACCCAATGTGAGAAAAACCACAGAGAACAATCTCAAGTATATTCATGAGAAACAACCCACAAGAGCACCATACCCCTTTGCTGAGTACCAACCCAGCTACAATTTGTTAGCACCAACCCACAGGAGCTTCAAACCCCTTTGTCGAGCACCAACCTAGCTACTATTCATGAGCACCAACCCACGGGAGCACCAACCCCTTTATGTATACCACACACCTATCTCTCAATGTTGCTATCTCAATAAATGATAGATCAATACAACATCTCTTTCCTCTCTCTCACTTTTTCTCTTTTAAGCTAGATATAACAAATACAAATCATATTCATCTCTCAAAATTGTTCTTCTAAGCTAGATATTACTATATCAAATCAATCTCTATCTCTCATCTATGTTATAAATGGCTTCTCAAGCCTTTATTTATAGCTTTCCAAATGACCTTTGGCCTTCCCCCTTTGTGACCCTTCAATCCTCATGGAAAATGGTGCCAATCTTGGATGACCCTTTATATTCAAGCCTTTGAAAAGTCATGTGGTGACCCTTCATGACCAAAAACGTCCTTCCATCTTTTGTCCTCATCTTGGTGACTTTTCATATTCCTTAAGGTGTCCCTTCATGAGAAATTGTGCCTTTACTCTTTTGTCTTCACCTCGTGACTCTTGGTATTCCCCAAGATGACTCTTCATGGGAAAATGCATCCCATCCTTCTTTTTTCTTTACCCTGTGACTCTTTGACTTCTCCATGGGCTCTTCTTTTGTCTCATATGCAACCAAAAATATATGCTTTGAAATTAAATAAATATTAACTCATATTAGCCAAGATATATTTATTACAAACAACATTAAATGCAATGGGGCCTTTATCACCAATAATACTAGACCTTTGACATCAATGACAATATTTCCAACATTCATTTGATTACAATTCAATTTGACAGAAGCTTAATTGCATTTTTGAGAATGAGAGATTTCAAAGAGATAAATTACAATCTAGTGTAAACAAATTACTAAAGTACGAGCCATGGTGGATTATAGGTAATAGTTGAAAGAGAAGACAAAATTTTACATATCAATAGATAACAATGGAAGGATCTTCAAGGACATTGAATTAGACATTTCCATCCTAAACTCCCTAGGCATCAAGAATTGGTCTAAACTCTTATTCACTGTGGAGGAGCTAAAACCCATCACCAAAGAGGAGCAAAAAATTACCATGGTGAGAAAAAATATTATGACCTGGTCACAATCTAGATGGATAGACTTAATTCTACCATTACCAAGCTTGAGGTACTTCATTATATTGATGTGCTTACTCCTATCTTTGTATAATGTAGGACAGATAGTGAACGGATCATCCATGAGAGAATTTATAAGAAGGTAACCTATATTTCCCCTATGGCCTTTGAAAAATACTATAAGCTCCCAATCCCCCATGTTGACTTGTCCAAAATCAAGGAATGGACCTCCAAGCATGACATGGACACCATATTTAGACCCTCGTTTCACCAAGGAAACCATGACTTTAGAGACTTTGAGGGAAACATCCCAATAGTTCAATTTAGGGAGGGAATCATGGTGATCATGAACTTATTAAACTAAGAATTAGGATCCCTATCAACCATCCATGTTAACAAAATTAGGGTCCCCTATGTGGATTTCATGGTTGAAAAGAAGCTCACCCCTCTAATTGGAGACTTGATTAGTGTCTTCTTAACTAGGTAGTTCACTACCATAAAAAGGAAAAAAAAAAAGTAATTATATATGATGTCATACTTAATGTATGCCCTTCTTCCCTCCATCATATTTACTAGCATTAAAAGTTGGTCCCTTAAAGGGAGAATCACCATATCCCACCATTACTCCAAAATTCACATCTTTAATTACAAGAACCACATGAAATTTATCTATGATTGTGTCTACTAAGCCAAAGTAGAGGATATTATATCTTTTCCCAATCCCATATTTGATCCACTAATCAATAAATATGTAGAGATGATTGGTGACATCTGGTTCTATCCAAACTACACATTCATCAAGCTTGAGGGAGTATTGTCCTAGCCCTACATATTGCCTATATATGTTCATAGAAAGCTAGTTGAACAAGAGATTACCTCCTAACTCATCAAAAAATTTGATAGAATTTGTAAGGAAAATATAAAGGGTCTTCTCCACCCCTTCCCTCTAATAACTAAAAGGATCTTACTACAAGATTAGAAGCATGTTGAAACCATATCTAAGCATAGGGACTCATTTGTATTCCAATTAGATGAGATCAAAATGTGGGATCTAAATAATGTAGTGAGTGATAATTTGAAAGAAAAGAAGCTTCTCAAACTTATATACACACACAGACACACACACACACACACACACACACACACACACACACACACACACACACACACACACACACACACACACACACACACACACACACACACACACACACACACACACACACACACACACACACACATATATATAGACACACACACACACACACACACACACATTAACTCAGTGTTCATGACACCATTTACACTAAGTCAAATAACTATGAATAGGTTTTGGCTAGGATCATAGGGCATAACAATAATTTGGAACATTGGTTGACAACTAAAGACAAACCAATAGGAGAGGTGTGACAAATACATCCTCTCTAGTATCATTTGTTACCCTAATGTTTTAGACCACCTCAAGAGTAGCCTCAAGTAGAATAACCACAACCTCAAAATCTAATTTAATAATAGAATGGAAAGGAAAAGCTATAAGATAAACCTAGAAAGGGACCTTCATCTTTAACACTACCCCAAAGACCACCTTCACCAATTCAATATTTTGACATGATTGCCTTAGGTGTAAATGAGACACTTGAATGTGCTCTTAAGGAAATTGTAGAGGAATATGCCAATGATGGCGAAGAAGGATATATTGAGGAGGCCCAAGTATAAGCTAAGTTGCCTAAGGAAGAGAAAGTAAAATATATTTCTCCTAACATATTCCTAATGACACCCCAAGAAAAGAGGAAAGGAAAACCGACATTGGTGCCTATTGGACCAAAGAAGAAGCCAAGATTGATCCTCACTCACCCCACTAGTGAAGTCAATATATTCAGTGATGAGTTCCCCATCGATGGACCAATCATCCCTAATTGGTTCATCTATGGAAAATTACAAAATATCCCCTCTCTCTCCCACTTATGGGTACTAATAAAATCTAGTGGCATAAAAGTGCATGATGACATCAAGTCATGGATCAAGGTTGTGATGAGAGAAGAAGAAGAAAGAAGGATAATGGACACTAGGGGGTTAGAAAGTAATAAAATAGATGATTTATGATCATCTAGTAGAAAAATAATTAATGTCCCAAAACCTCCCAAATTTATAGAGCCAATGACCACTATCCAATTTAATCTAAAGATGGCTAAATTGGAAAGAGTCACCACCAGGAAGGCCATGGTGGGAACTAAGGAGTTCACCTTTCAAAAGGTGGAAACTTTTGTAGGCCTAATCCCAATTGAAGCACATCAACTAGGAGAGCATCATATTCATGAGGAGGATGTTGAGAGATTAATTGAGGCTCAGTCAGCTCAAGCAAAGGCTAGGACATAAAGGAAGAAATAGAGAATCCATAATTTAGAGAAGGAAAAGCAAAACCTAGAGACCCAAGTTATTTTATTAGTGACTTGTGCCATTATTGACATGTTTGAGGCTTCATTAGTTTATATTAATGATTTTTTGGAGATAATAAAGTTGAGGTAGGATGCCTTAAGCCAACAAGTTGAGGTGGCCAATGAATTAATAATATAATGGCAGAGGGGTGAGACTAAAACAAGAGACTTCATTAACATCTTGATCAGGGATAGAATCCCTAAGTTCAAAACCACCATCTTGGTCCACCTAAATTCCATATTAGGAATAATGGTAGATAAAATTTAGATTTTAAATGCATGGATAAAGAATATGAATAGGCTCTTAACGTATGACAAAGAATTGATCACTAGGATTGAGCAGCTCCTACGCACCATGCTAGTTAATCCTACCAAAACTACAAATTTAGGGATCATTGATGATGTAGAATATAAACATAGAGTCACTTTAGTGCTGAATAAATTAAAAAACCAAGAGCTAAGGCAGATCGGGTAGTGACAATGGTAGGATTTTGGGCATGATCTTCAATGATAAAGAAAATATTATAGAAGCTACGAGCATAAAAGAGGATATGTCTAGGAATGATAGAGATCTAGATGACCTAGTTGACCAAGAAAAATTCTACCTCATGAAGGTAACTATAGACCTAGAGCTCATAAAACATCAACATCAAAAGGCAATGGAAATACTACAAGATCAATAGGGGAGTCCCATGGCAATGGGCACACCTAGTAGATAATATTCATTTTGTAAAAGCATTTTTAATATTTAAAATATGAATATTATTTTGTAAGGCATATGTTAGTATGTTAGAATATTTCCCCTAAGTTAGTCTAATTATGAAAGACAAGTGTATTTTATAACTTTCTAAGAAATAACAATTATCCCCATATTTTGTACACATGTATATTGTAACTAATCATTATATTGCCTAATCTTTTATATAAAGTCATGTATCACCATTTTGTAAAAGTGGAAGAAAATTTTGAGAAAAGTTTGTACACTTGGAGAAATTAATATAATGAATGATTTATACAAAGATTGTCCATATTTGATATGTCAATTTCTAACATAGATTTTCTCTCAATTGCCAGTTTTATGTCTTCAATTTGAATAGCTTCTTTGAATTTTGGGCTGCATTTTCTAATCACAAGGTTTATAATTTATGCATATACTAAATTAGTTGAAGGATCCTAGATTTGCTTCACTTTTTTTCCTATGTATTCATATGTGAACACGCTATTTTATTATAGTAGTAAATCTTTAAAGTAAACCTAGTTCTTACTTGTGGTTCTTTACATTATCCTTTGAAGTTTACTTGTTATATAGTGAAATATGAGCCTAGGCTATTTTAAATTATATATTTGTTTGATGTATACTCAGTTATAATGGATGCTTTGCCATAATATTTCAGACTAAGATAAGCAATCAATCACTTTTTTTTCTACCTAAACCTTCTCTTTGATTCATTTTTTTACACCATATCATGGTAGCTTATATTTCATTATCAATACACATCTAGATTAATTTGTATTTCAAGTTTGTATCATAATTCACTAAGTTAAGATAGATCCTCTATAATTCACAAGGAATGAACCATGATGGCTCCCAACCATCACTTATTATAAATCATGGAACACTAATACATATCTGTGTTGCTATTTCACCATAAGTGACATTAACTTACCACAACTTGCTACTCATGCTCTGAATTCTGATAATTCTAAAATGAGAAGTGTTATTTGAACACTAAGGACATCTATGGTGCATTTAGAGACATCAATAGGCATATCTAATCGCAGGAGGGCCTCTTTATGAATTCTTTGAATCTTTGTTAGTCTTAGCATGTTTAAATCTAAGATTAGTGTATCTTTGTGTTTTGAGTAAATTCTTTGTTCAAAAGAATAAAGATCATTGATATTTGTGTTTTGTGGCATATCTTTGTGCTTCCTTTAGGCAAACATTAAGGTTCTTTGAGGTTTGGTGCTCATTATTGGTAAATTTAGCTTAAGCATTGAAAATCCATAGTATTTGAGGTTAGGAAAACATTTTTTGATCAAATATTAGAATATATTTCATATATTCAAGTTCATTTGAGCTTAAACTTATAAAGATAGATCATATTATCATAATTAGATACATCTTTGAGCTATTTTAGGCAAATATCAATGTCTTTTACTATTCTTTATGCAATATTTGCAAAATGAGCTTAATATTTAGGTTTAGTCTGTGTTCTTTATAAATATTAGCTTGATAAGTCATATTTCAAATAGGATCTTCAACTTTCAAGCTATAATTGCCAAATATTTGAACTAGATCACACTCAAAGATAAGGGAGGCTTAATTTGACTTGAGGTCCACTAAAAGGCTAGGAATGACAAAGGTAGGTGAAAGAGATATAAATCTTTACCAACATCACCTCTTCAAGTTACCTTTGCCTCCAAGCTTCATCCAGGTATGGCTTGGTTGGGATAATATTCAATCAATGTGCTAAGTGTAGTACACTATCTCCCACGTAACCCTGAGAAGTATTTGCCTACATTTAGTCTAACCAATATTACAAATTTTCAATAAAATATTAAGTATTTTAAAGCTTTCTTAAGGTTTCTAAATGTTATGCATGAAGATGTATCCTATATTTTATTCCCCTTTAACTTTAAATATGTTGCCTATGAATGGTTCTTGAAATTGCTTGATAATTACATCACTAATTGGGATAGTTTCACTAATGTTTTTATAAATCAATTTGGTAATATTGTTAGTCCTTGTGTTAGTTACCATTAGTTCACCACCATTAAATGGGATGCAAGTGGGCCTTTTAATTCTTTTAATGCTAGATTTAAAAAAATGTATAACAAGACCATATAAACCTATAAGCCTAATGGTGTTTTAGCTTTAGAAATATACAAGGATGAAATAGATCCCATGACCTCTATATTCTTGAAGAGATCCATGCTATATATAACTTCATTAGCTAGGGCCTATTCTAATTCAGTAATCATTAATGATTAGATGTATCCCTAAGGGTAAATGGCATATTCTATTCCAAACATCAACCCACAAATGCCCATGCTAAACTTATTCCCTAATAACCATAATACCCCAACCTTAAGTCATCTCCAAAACTTAAATCAATTACCATTGAGTCATGTTAGTCCCAATCAGAACTTAGGATTCTTAAATCATCCTACTAATGGCTTCAGTATAAATAATCAATGCGATTTAATATTATCTACTAATAATAACTAGGTACATAATTTTGAAACCCCTAAATGTGAGAATGAATCTATTATAAAAAAGGTCCAAAATTTGAGCTTTAATTTTCTTCAGCTACAGAAATAAGTTGGAAATGCTACTAAAAGCTCTAGTAGGAAATTCTCATTTTAAATGTATAATAGGTCAAGTAATAGATTTTAGAATGATAGTTTTCATAATAGTAGGAATAATGAGCCACATTTTGAAAAGAAGACCATGGATATTAACCTTACTAATATTGAATTCCTTGATTATCGTAGATTGCATTACATAGCCAAGCATGGTGAAATTGACTACATTAAGTTTTTCAAAGATTTTGAATCTTTCCAAGAGGAGTTGGATACATATGAGTTAATCCCTAACAAAGAAAGTGGTAAAAGTGATTCTATATCCAAGTCATCTTATAAATCCTTCATGTTAGATACTTTTGATTTCCCTTTCCAAGAAGAGAATGAACTTTATGAGATCATTGAAGAGATCCAAGCCTTTCAACACTTTTTGAAGAAGATCTACCCCTTGAGGAATAGAGAGGAGAGGTATCCCTTTACTACCTCAATACCTCCAAATAATTTTGGAACTCCTCTAAACACTTATTCAAGCAAAAATACTAAGCCACTTAAAGGGAGTACGTCTAAACCCAACATTGATATTCCTAGTTCTTCTAAAATTGGAATAACATTATTGAGGATATGAATTAGATAAAGGCTAATATTACATTGCATGAAATAACATAGATTATAGATTAAAGTGACCTCCTACTAGATTAATTATCAAATAAGTCCAATAAGTCATCGAAGGCTAACTATGCCAATGTGATTGTGCACAAAGCCAAAGCTGAATCTCTTCCTTTCTTTCTCATTATTAGGATGTTTGGTAATAAATTACATAATTGATTATTAGATTTAGGTGAATTTACCAACATCATGATAGCAAGTATATGCAAACAACTTTGTTTGAGACCTATAAAGTCTTATAGGGTTGTCACCCAATTAGACAAATCTAGAGTTAAAGTTATTAGGGAAATTTTAAATGTTCATATGCAACTAGCTTCTAAACCTAGAGTGTATAAGTTCATTGATATTAAATTTATTTATATACTTGATGTTTAAGGAATATTATTGAGCAAGGAGTGAACCAAGGCCCTAAATCATTCAATGTCTACAAATTTCTCACATTTGTGGTTACCTTGGAAGGGAGTTCCTATCAAATTAGGGTTGAGAGGGAACCAAGGATGAAACACATGATAATGAAGTATTATGTTGTGAATGAGGGGGTCAACATAATTGACTCAAACTTAGGATTTTTCACCCTAGAAAATGATAAGGTATGGGATCCTAAGAGTGCTCATGTTGGTCTTGGACTATGAAGATTGCATTTTGAAGGTGTTAGGTACAAGGCTGGGTCTAGAGTAGGTATTGTCCTTACTAACCCCATTATTGAAAAATAACATGCTTCCTATTGAATACAATTCCCTTGTACTAATAACCTTGCTAAATGTGAAGCCCTTATCCTAGGTTTATAATTTTATATAAATAATAAGGTCAAAGAACTACTATTTTATGTTAATTGAGAACTATTGGTCAACCAAGTAAGAAGAAAATAACAGTACAAGCTCTCATATCTTAAGAGGTATAAATTCAAGGTTTGGTACTTTATTGAGTCTTTTGATGATTTTATCATTACCTCCATCCCAAGAGAAGAAAACCAAGTTGATGATGATTTGACATCTATTGAATCCAACCTCATGCCCAAGTAGGTTTCTCTCAATTTTAGCATTGAGCTAATTCCTTATCCTTCAGTACCTAATAAAGTTAACCATTTTTATGTTTTTAGTGATGATAAATAGATATTAGATTTAATGACCAATTCTAGACTATTTGATGCTCATATTATTGATGAGACTAATGAAAATGCATCTAAAGAGGACAAGTTTGATGGTAAAATCATTTAGTTGAATGACAGTAAGATCCTTAACGTGATGATTTCTTTAGAGAGACTATTTGATCAAGAAAAATTGGTTAAGGTTTCTAAGATTCCCAAGGTAAGTGGGAAGGACTATAAAACTATTGATCTTAGCCTCTAAGATCAACCCCATTTAGTAAACTTTGGGAACACCTAAAAATCCATTGAGAATAAGAAAGATAAAAATCTCCTTACCTAATATACAAAGGTCTTAGCATGGTCTTATGATTATTTAAATTTATTTGATCCAAGGGTCATTACCTATATTATACCCCATAAAGAAATTTGCAAACCATTCAAGTAGAAATAGAGGATTATAAATCATGTCTTAGAGCTAATGATTTTTAAAGAGGTTAAGAGAATTCTAGATGTTATGATAGTCTTCCCCATCATGCATTATACCTAGGTGGCTAATTTGATGCTAGTCAAGAAGAATAATGGTGAGATTAGACTCTATATTAATTTTAGGAATAAATAAAACATCTGAGAAAGATAACTATCATCTTCCTCCTCTTGACTAGGTTATACAAGTTATTTTAGGTTTAGCCATGATGTCTTTTCTTGATGGATTTTCATGTTATAACTAGGTATTGGTTGATAAAGAAGATATGATTAAGATAGATTTCACCACCAAGTGGGGAAATTTTGATTACAAGATGATGCCCTTTGGTATAATCAATGCAGGAGATACTTTTCAAAGATCTATTGTCCATGTCTTCCAAGGCTTGATAGGTAAATGCATCATTATTTATATGGATGATCTAATAGTTTTTCCAAAAATAGGGAAGATCACTTCATGTATTTGCAACAAGTGTTTGAAAGATGCAACAGGTATGGGATTTCCTTAAACCCTAAGAAAAGTATTTTCTATGTTACTAAAAGTAAGTAGTTGGGACATGTTATAACTAATAATGGGATCTCTATAGATCCTAAAAAGGTATAGGTTATATCCAAAATAGAACTTCCAAATAGTAGGAAAGAGATAAATTCATTTGTTGGTAAGATAAACTTTGTAAGAAAATTCATTTCTAGATTTGTAAATATTGTTAAACCATTAAATGACATGTGAAATAAATATGCCAAGGTATCATGGAATGAATAATCTAAAAAGGCATTCAATGACACTAAAGAGGCCATTAGCTAGGCTCCAGTCCTGATAAGTCTTGAATTTTCAAAGGACTTATACCTCTATTCATTTGCCTCTGATCATACCATGGATGCTATATTGAATCAAAAAGTTTAAGGGTCTGATCAACCAATAACATTTATGAGCACTAGTTTTAAGACTGCTAAGTTAAACTAATCATTTATTGATAAGCATGAATATGTATTAGTAAATGTAGTAAATAAATTTATGCTTTACATCCTTAGAAATAAGGTACATGCTATTCTACCTGACCTTACCACAAAGCTTATATTAAGCTAGAATGAGCTCAAAGAATGTAGAGGTAAGTGTATGTTAGTCTTGCAAGAGTATGACATAGAAATGAAAACAAAAACACTATTAAGGTCTTAAGGTTTGATCCAAATAATCATTAATACCAGTCCTAAGTTAAGCATTATGTAAGTTGATCAAAAAAATTTCAAGCTAGTGAATGGTATGATTTTATTATTCATTTACTAATTAATGGTACCTAATATGTAGGACTGATAAGGGAAAAAAAGAGGGCTCTAAGGATCAAAGCCATTCATTATCTGATTAAGAATGGAGTCCTATACATAAAAAAACTTTGAGGGAGTCTACCTCAGGCGTGTTTTAAAAGAAGAAGCTGCTCAAATCATGAGTACCTTCCACAAGAATTTTTATAATAGACACCCATTAGGGAACCCTAATACACATAATAGTCTTAGAGATTTCTATTATTTCCCAACTATCTTTAAGGATGCTCATAATCATGTGATAAAATGCCACTTTTTCTATATTTTTAACACTAGGGAAACTAAGGTAGAAATGCCTCTAAAACTAATCATGGTTAAAAAACCATTTATACAATGGGGGTTGGAATTTGTAAGAATAATCAACCCAAATTAATTTTAAGGTCATAAATTCATCTTGATTGCTATAGATTACTATATAAGGTGGGATGAAGACATAGCCACTAAACAATGTAAAATAGAGGAAGTGATCAACTTCATGGAGGAGAACATTTATACTATATTTGGAACCCTAGTCTGTCTAGTGTGTGACAATGGGTTTGCATTTTCATCCCTAGGGATGACTAAATCAGATTATGATAGTGGAATCTATATGAAGTTTTCATCCAACCTTTATCACCAAGGGAATGGAGTTTCTAATTCTACTAATAAATTTTTTATGAAAGTAATCAAGAAATATGTTGAAGACAAACCCAAAACTTAGCATAAGTTACTCAACTATGAATTATGGGTAGATAGGATTAGGATTAAAAAATCCTTGAATGCATCACCTTTTCTATTGGTATATGGCCAAGAAGCAATCTTCCCTATCACTCTTAAGTTTCCCATGTATAGATTCAAGCAGGAATATATAGAAGAGAGTCAAGAATTAAAAAACTCAAGATTGCTGGATATAATTTAGATCAAAAATTCAATGGAGAAATCCTTTGCTAATTTTAGTATACATCAAACCATGATGAAAAGATGGTTTGATAAAAGATCAAAGATTAAGGTGTTTAGATAAGGATACCTAGTTATCCTTTGGGACAAAGCATCTGAGCCTAAGGGAAAACATGGAAAATTCACACCTTTGTGGATTGGCCCCTATCATATTGTAGAAACACTAGGGAAAAACATGTTCAAGCTCAAAAATATATGAGTATATCTCACACTACCTACCAATGGGTAGTACCTCAAGCACTACTTCTCTACTAATCCTCCTGAGGTCTTTATGGAGTAAACTATAATATTATTAGATTTAATGTAGGTAGGCTAGTTAGTTTATTTCATGTTCTTTATTTCTTATCCTTTGTTTGTACATAATCATGCATATATATTTTTGGCTTCCTTTGATTTATTTCTTTCCTAATTTATGTTATGTGTTTCCTTGTGGTTTCTTTATTCCTTGATTCTAATAAGTCCTTCTGGGACAATTTTAAGCTCAAATTTAGGTAGGTTGCTTGAAAATGCCCAAAATTTATAAATGTAGGTGTGTACCTCATACATATGATGACTATGGTTTTAAAAATCAAGCCTAATGTTGTAATTTGAAGAAAATGGTAAAATACCAATGAAAGAAACCAATCATTCCATAAGAAATTAAGCATTGTCTTGACCTCAAATTAGTTTTAAGAAGATTTTCACTTATAGGGTGAGAACTCAAACTATCAATTGTATATCCAAACTAGCATGTAATTAACATATTTAGCTGGGATAAGGGTTATAGCCATAAGTGATTATCTGAAGATCAAACACTTGACCAAATCCTATAATATAGCAATTTTGGTTCCCAACATTGTTGAAAGCATAAAGATCTAAATAAAATACAAAAAATAAGGATTTAATGCAAAATTAAAAGCTTTATGAGCATAGGTGATTCTAGTAATCTCTATCAGGGATATGGACACATGGCTAGCAATGAAACAAGGCCTTGAGTAGAGCCAAAAACACCTCTATTAGGGTTATGAATGTTTGGTTGGTAGTAGAGCAATGCCTAAGCCTTCCCTAAGCTAAAATCATAGTTCTTAATGGACATCTAAATATTTTATAAGTCAATGTTAGTGATTAATGACATGAAACCTGGAATTTGTTTCTTAAACCCCATGACAAATAGTAAGTGGAATCAAAACACACACACATTATGGCTATGTCTTTATGTTTGACTATAATTTTACAAGTGCAAGGTTTGCTTCAACCATAATCTGATCTAGATAATGATATTAATCAAGTGAAGTAGATGACCCAATTATTTGTCTAAATCAGAGTCTCTAGGTTCTAACATATTGATATGTTTCCACCATGATTTTCCATTTGTTGAGGCCAACATTCCCCCATTTTTAAAAATTGGGATCTTTGAGAAACTTTGAAAATTGAACATGAAAATATGGGATGTTAAGAACATTTGAAGAATTTGAAGATCATCCACTTTATCAAAAGCAAGCTTATTTAGTTACGTTTCACTTTAATTTTTTCTAACATTGATAATAAATGGTCTTCAAGGATTTTAGTTGTAGGTTCCATGGTGTATTTTCCTAAGAAGTTTATGTTCAAAAACCTTAGAAATAACCCTCAGTTCAAATTTAAATATTTATGGGAACTAAATTGGAGGGAACCTTTTAAAATCTATTTTAGACATAAGTATAAAATTCTTGTTTAAGCTTAGTCATGTTTTTTAACATGACTAAATCTTGGCATAAAAATGCTTGGTCCCCTTTTATTATTTACCCCTTTTAAGTTCCTTTCATGCCTAACTAATATTTGTTTTGTAGGGTCCTTTTAATATTTATTAGCTTGGTCCTTTTAATTAACATCTTAGCCTAAAGTTTTAAATCTAAGGCCCTGAAATATTTATTAATACAAATAGGACCTTAGACTTAACACTTTAAGCCTAAGTTTCTACTTTAGTCTTAAGTTATGACTTAACTTCTTTGAATCTCATAGATCTGATGATCCTTGATTTATCATGGCATTTGATCCAATGGAGTGAGAGAGACTTGAGCTTAGACTTAAACAACATGCATCTTATAATATCTAACGATCTGCACTTCATCATGCGAAAAGGATCCAATGTCATGAAGGCCCTGATAGAGCTATGCCCCTAACCCTCATCCAATATTTCTCACTTCATCATAAAGACCTAATAAAATAGAGTGAAGTATAGTAGAAAAATCAAAGGATTGTAGAAGGCTCATAGGATCGACATGCAGTGCTCTTACATTCAAGGATTAGAAACAAAGGGCCCTACTTGACATAAAAAACCAATCATGAGCAAGTTATTGGATCATGATCCTATGACTCTCACTTACTTGCATGTCCTTGATCTAATAGAGGAAATTAAGTCTAAGATCTTAGAAATCCTGACAAAAGTACCAAATGTCACTCTCACATTAGGTCATATGAATTTGATGAGATTAAATTCGATGCTCACATGAGCATCATTTGACATTTGCAAAGATGTATTTGATATCCCTACAACTGTCAACTTTAATCCCATTAAATTAAAATCTTCACTAGCTTATAATTGATATTCTCATGATCATCATTTGAAATCTATAAGGATGTATTTAAGATCTATGAGATCCTCAAATTTAAGCTAATGAATTATTCTACTCATGATCAAAATATACTCCAAAATGTTGCTAAAAATCTCATGAATTATTTTGAAAACTAATGAAAACCCTTGGAGGATGCTCAATCACTAAAAATACTCAATTTGAAAATATTAAAATGGTATTTTGGTATAAATATATGCAAAATAAATTTAGTCTATGTCTATAATTTAAGGTCCCTATTGTATTTTGTTCAAATACCATGAACCTTAAATTATAGACTTATACTAAGTCTTTTTTTAAAAGAGTCTTTGTTATGTAAAACTTGGACCAAGTGTTTTAACTAAAGGATTTTAATGTGTTTATTAGTGAAATAAAACTCTATTTGACATTAGAACATTATATCATTTTGACACCCCCCCTTCTTTGATCATATTTTATAGGCTTGGCATAAATAATTTTAGCCTAGAGTATACATTGTGTTTATTAAAAATAATGTAAACTTTGGCCTAAAAAACATTTAACCATGGTCCCCTTTGTATGAATTCAAAAAACTTAGGTATAAATTTATTATCCTAAGGTTTATTTCATGTTTAATAAACATGAAATAAACCTTATCCTAAGTAATTTAAGCCTAAGCCCCACCTTAATAATTTGCTAACTTAAATTTTGGGCATCTAGATCAATTTTTCATGGTTTATAATAAGAATATGATCTAATGGTGCAAGGACCCCATAGAATTTTCAAAGGAATCATGGGAACTTATGATATTGATGCATTGAAAAAGCACATTCAAAATAGGGCTAACTATGATTCAATGGTTTGTACTTCATCGCATTCTATGATCTAATGATGTGAAAGCACCAAAGACTTTTAAAAATCATACAATCTTGTTGTGTGACCAATGTTCATCCAATAAATGACTAACATAAGATACATAACATAGGAAGGCACACAAAGATGCCAAATGTCATAACCATGAGGCTTGGTACCTAAAGAAGCCAATCATAAATAAAGACCTGAATCATAATCAACAATTCATGGTCACTCATAGGATCCTCATCCAATGACAAAAAATAAAAGAAGGCATTTTAAATGCTAATGGATAGTACACAAAATGCATTTTTTTTAAATGTCATGAAAAGTCCAGATCATTGACACAAAGGTGCCATGTAAGCAAAAAAGGACAAAGTAAGAGATCTTATGGGCATGAAAATGTGAAAGTATAAAGGCAAAGGTATAAATCAAATACAAGGAATGTATAATCTATATTTTGGATATATCCTACCATTAAAATCTCTATAAACCTTAAACCTCACATAAAGAGACCCTAATTACATTCATTTGATTATAATTCAATCTGAGAGAAGCTTAATTGCATTTTTGAGAATGAAAGAGATTTCACAATGATCAATTACAATATAGTGTGAATAAATTGTTGAAGTAGGAACCATGGTGGCTCATAGTAAATAATTGAAAGAGGATATATAAGTTTACCTATCAATAAACAATTAAGGAATGACCTTGAAGGACACTAAATTAGACGTTGTGACCCTGAACTCCCCAAACATCAAGAATTGATATAAACTCTTCTTCACCATGGAGGAGATAAAACCCATCACCAATAGGAGTAGAGAATTACCATAGTGAGGAATAAATACTATGACCTGGTCATAGTCTAGATGGTCAAACTTCATTATGCCACTGCCAAGCCTAAGGTACTTCATTATATTTATGTACCTGATTATATCTTTGTAGACTATAAGATAGATAGAAAATGGATCATCCATAACAAAAATTCTAAGAAGGTAGCCTATATTTATCCTATGGCCTTCAAAAATACTATAATCTCTTAATCCCCCATGTTTACTTATCTAAAATAAATGAGTGGACCTCCAACCATGACATGGACACCATCTTTAGCCCCTGGTTGCACTAAGGAACCCATGTCTTTAGAGAATTTGAGGGCAAGATCCTATTAGTTAAATTTAGGGAGGGCATCAAGCTAATCATGACCCTATTGAACTAAGCATTAGGAGCCCCCTCAACCACTTATGTTAACAAAATCTAGGTCCCCTATGTGTATTTCATGATTGAAGAGAAGCTCACCCCTCCAATTGGAGACTTGATTAGTGTCTTCTTAACTAGGTAGTTCACTACCATCAAAAGGAAAATATCCAAATAATTCTATATTATTTCATACTTATTGGATGCCCTTATTGCCTCGATTAGCTTCCCTAGCATTAAAAATTGGTCCCTTGAAGGGAGAACTACCATCTCTCATCATTACTCCAAATTACACATCTTTAAGTATAAAAACCAAATGTAATTTATCTATGATTGTGTCTACCTAGCCATAGTGAAGGATATTATAAGTTTTCCCATGCCTAGAGTCCATCCACTAATCAATAAATATGTAGTGATTATTAGTGACATCTAGTTCTATCTATACTACACAATCATCAAGGTTGAGGTAGTCTTGTCCCAGCCCTATAGATTGCATATATATGTTCTTAACAATCTATCTAAACAAGAGATTGTGTCCAAACTCATCAATAGAGTTGATGTAATTTATAAGGAAAAAAGGAAGGGTCTTTTCCACCCCTTCCCTATAATCATTAGAAGGACCATACTATAATTTTGGAAGTAGGTTAACACCATGTCCAAGAATATAAACTCATTTGGATTCTAATTAGATGAGCTCAAAATGTTGGATCCAAATAATATAGTGAGTGATCATTTGAAATAAGAGATGCTTCCCAAATCTATATATATGCATCAAATCAGTGTTTATGACACCATTTACATCAAGGCAAAGAATTATGAAGAGGTGTTGTCCAAGATCAAAGGGCATAACATTAATCTATAGCATAGGTTAATAACTGAAGACAAACTAATAAGAGAGGTGTGTCAAATACATCCTCTCTAGTATCATTTTCTACCATCATATTCTAGACCACCTCAAGAGTAGCCTCAAGTATAACAACTAAAACCTCAAAATTTAATTGAAAAAGATCATGAAAAAGAAAATCTATAAGAGAGACCTAGATAAGTTCCCTCATCTTCAACACTACCCAAAAACCACCTTCACCAATTGAGTATTTGGCCATGATTGCCTTAGGGCTAGATGAGACACTTGAGGGTGCCCTCAGGGAACTTGTAGAGGCATATGGCACTGATGGGGAAGAAGGACATATTGTTAAGTCCCATGTCCAAGATGAGTGGCCTAAGGAAGAGAAAGGAAAAGAGATTTATCTTAACATATTCCCATTGGCACCCTAATAGAGGAGGAAATCAGAATTATCATTGCTCCTTATTGGACCAAGGAAGAAGCCAAGACTAACCCTCACTCACCCCACTAGAGAAGTCAATATATTCAGTGATGATTTTCCCATCCATGGACCAATCATCCCTAATTTTTTCATCTATGTAAAATTACATAAGATCCCACTCTCTCCTACTCATGGGCACTGACAAAGGTTGGTGACATAGAAGTGCATGATGACATAATGCCATGGATCAAGGTAGTGATGAGAGAAGAAGAAGAAATAAGGATAATGGTCACTAGGGGGCCATAAATTAACAAAATTAATTATCTAGAATCATCCTAGTATAATAATTGAGTTCCCACAACCTCCCAAATTCATAAATCTATTCACCACTATTTAAATTAATATAGAGATAGTTGGATTGGAAAGAGTGACCACCAAGAAGGCCATGGTGGGAACTGAGTTCACCTTTCACAAGGTGGAACCTTTTTTAGGCCTAACCCTAATTAAAGGGAAATAAATAGGATAACATCCTATCCATGAAGAGGATGTTGAGAGCCTAATTGAGGCTCAGTCAGCTTCGGTGAAGGCTGAGATCTAGGGGATGAAATAGAAAATCTAAAATTTGGAGAATGAAAAAAAGAAACTAGAGATTCAAACCATTTTATTAGTGCTTGGTTCCATCATTGACATCTTTGAGTCTTTATTCTTTAATATATATGATTCTTTGAAGATAATAAAGATAAGGTAGGATGCCTTAATCTAATAAGGTGAGTTGGCCAATGAATTAATAACATAATATTAGGGGGTGAGTCTAAAACAAGAGACCTCATTAGCATCTTGATTAGGGATAATATCACTATGTTCAAAACCTCCAACTTGACCCATCTAAATGCCATATTGGGAACAATAGTAGATAAAACTTAGATTTTAAATGCATAGACAAAGAATTTGAATAGGCTCCTAGTAGATGATAAAGAATTGATCACTAGTATTGAGCAGATCCTAGGCACCATTCTAGTTAATCCTACTAAATATATATCCCTATAGATCATTTATAATGTAGAATACAAGCATAGATTCACTTTATTGATGAATTAAGTAAAAATAAAGACCTATGGTAGATCAAGTAGTGACAATGGTAGGATTATGGGCATGATCTTCAATACTGAAGAAAAGATTATAAAATCAAGGAGCAAAAAAGAGGCTATGTCTAAGAATGATAGAGATCTAGAAGACCTAGATGATCATGAAGAAGTATGCCTCATGAAGCTAGCTATAGACTTGGATCTCATCAAAGATCAACATCAGAAGGCTATATAACTACTATAGGATCAACAAGGGAGTGCCAAGGTAATGGGCCCACCTAGTAGATAGTATTCCTTTTGTAAAAACATTTATAATATTTAAAATAGGAATATTTTTTTGTAAGACATGTTGGTATGCTAGAATATTGTCCCTAGGTTAGTCTAAATATGAAATTCAAGTGTATTTTATAATTTTCTAAGGAAGGATAGTTGCCCCATATTTTGTACACTTATATATTGTAACTAACCAGTATACTACCTAATCTTTCTATAAAGGCATGTATCACTATCTTGTAAAATTTGGATAGAATTTTGAGAAAATTTTGTACACTTGGAGAAAATAATATAATCAAGGAGTTTTTCAAAGATTTTTCATATTTGATATGTCAAATTCTAACATCATTTTTCTCTCAACTGTTAGTTTTATGTCGTGAATTTGAATAGCTTCTTTGAATTCTAGGCTGCATTTCATAATCATAGGGTTTGTAATTTGTGTAGGATAAATTAGTTGAAGCATCTAAGATTTTCTTCACTTCATTTTGATCTATATTAATATGTGCAAATTCTATTTTAGTATAGTAGTAAATCTTTAAAGTAAACCTAGTTATTACTTGTGGTTCTTTACATTATCCTTCAAAGTTTTCTTGGTATATGGTGAAATTTGAGGCTAGGCTATTTTATGCTATTTATTGGTTTAAATTCATACTAAATTACAATGGATGCTTTTTCATAATATTCGAGACTAAGGTAAGTAATCACTAACTCTATTTTCTACCTTATCCTTCTCTTTGCTTCTTTTTTAATACCATATCACTATAGCTTAAATTTCATTGTCAATATACATCTAAATTAATCTATAGTTTAAGTTTGGATCATAATTCACTGAGTTAACATAGATCCTCTAAAATTCATAAGGAATGGACCATGATGGCTCCCAACCATAACTTATTATATTTTTTTTGGAACTGTCGTACATATCTTTGTTGCTATTTCACCACATGTGACATCAGGTTACCATAACGTGCTACTCATGCTCTGAATTCTTAGAATTCTAAAATGAGAAGTATTATTTGAATAGTAAATACCTATGTTGTGCATTTATATACATCAACACTTGGTAAAATAATTGAATAATAATATATCATTTATTAACATGATGTAAAAACCTCATGAAAATAAATAATAAAGTTATGTTTATTTAATAGTTCTCCATTATTCACACTTACCATGAATGGAATAGGGTTTCAAATATGCTTGATAATATAGGATTAGGTCTTTCCCTTTTAAATAAATATCACATAGGATGTTACATCCTAAAAAATGTGTCATTAGCCATTCAAAATGAATGCACCTCATGATTGGATAGTGATTGGGCATCTACACATACAAACTATACTCCTCAAATGAAGGATTTAAAATATAATGACCCATAATTATTTAAACATGAAGAGATTTAATTGCATAAGGAGTGATTAATAAGGTATTAAAAGTTTATTTAAAACCATTAAAACTAAGCCATATCAAGTCCTACCAATTTCCATCTCCAGATCACTAGGTACTATGGAAATTGTGGGAGACAGGCATCTCCTGGAACTAACATCTATTCAAAAGTATAAGGTATGAATAAAGTGTGGAAGAATATTTATATAGGAAAAATTATAGAATTTATGTTGAGGATAACTAAACATGACATGGGATTAATGAGAAAATTCATTGATAGATAGAATAAGAGGGTCATGGATCTAAGAGAAGTCATAATCTCGATCGCAAAGGAGTTTATTGGATAAGCTAAAAGTATGTAATGTGATGGAATAAAGTCATATCAATACTAATAAAAATATTATGACCTTTTAAATTTTTTATTTTTCACTAATGAATTTGTCCAGATAGACAAAATGGGGTTCCCGTGCACTGACCTTTTGTGCCAATGCTCTAAAGTATGCCTACAAGTTATGAAGTACTTGATTCTTTAAGGTAAGTACACCCTAATGTTATCTCATAAATTTTTATTGATAAATCATTTTATGGGTATAAAATCATCCTCTCTTTTTATACTCTCAAATCCCTAGAGAGCATAACTCTCACTCACCAAATATATGATGCAACCCCCATTCTACACTAAGGCCTCATCCTACTTCTGGTTAAGCATGGAAAAACCCTAAAGAGTAGGAAGGTTACTATAAATGGATCTTATAATGAGGAGGACTCTCCTAAGGAAGACCCTACCTTAGGGTCTTACCATATAATAATTAGTACTCCTCATGTTATCCCTTTATCCAAAACATCTACTAAAGACCCTCCCATGAAACTCAATATCCCTAACCCTAAACCATTATTAATGGATTAGGGTACCTATAGGGAAGTGATAGGGAAAATAAATACCCCTCCTAATAAAGGAGATCAAATCTAACAAATAGCAATTGTAAAAATTTAATAGTAAGCTTCATGAGGTCAGGATGAGTTTGATGGCTTTATACAAGATTAGAACACCATGAACAAAGAAGTTGCCAAAAAATCCAATTCTTTTCTCATTATATTAAGGTAGAACAAACCCCCATGAAGAAACACATGATGGTGGTGCAGACCCCCTCCAAAAAGATCCTAGTGATAAAATAGGTTCATAACAAACCTTAGATGACCCTTCCCAAGGAAGATGTAGAAGGACCTGGAGAAAGAACAAAGGCCAAAACCTTAAAGAGAAAATAGGGTGCACATTATAATATGATTGAGGATGTGAAGGAACCAATGGAGGGATCCCCCCTCCTAGAATATATTTTTGTTTATATTTTTGTTGTTTTTCCTTCCATAGGGATAATTAGCTAGTTCTATTACTTTTTATTGTTCAGCCCATGGGGCTTTCTACTTTATTTTACACTTTTTAAATAGGGTTCCTATTCCCTATAAACCTAGGTTATATACCTTATCAAATAAAAAGTAATTACCAAATTTAATTAAATTGGTTATTAGGATAGATGGACCCATTAATTCACAATTATCACCTCCCTTATTGAACATTTTAAATAAGGCCTTACCCCTATTATAAATTCATTCAAAATCGATATATTTTTGGGTGAAAAATAGTTTTGTGAATAACATAAAATAAGTGAGATTGATAGGAATTTGTATTGGGATTGTATTGGTGGGATTTTTATCTTTTTTAAGTTTTCCCATGGGCAATTTATTTGCTGTTGAGGGGGAGTGTGCATGACATTTTCACTTCCTAAGGACCATGAATTTATTACAGTTATCTATAGTTATTATTATAAATCATTGTAAACTTCATTTAGAAGTTTTGTAATTTAAGTAAACTTTGTGTGGAAGTATTACTTTTGTACCCCAATATATTTAAAATCATAATTTCTAATGGAGGTCCTTATGTTATAAAAGTCTCTAAATATGATTATTCATTATTAATGAGAACCTATGAGATGTAGTCTCACAATCATGTTAACCTAAACATAATTTTGAGTAGTTTATGGATTATAATTTATTTTGTTTCAAAAGGTGATGTTTTTCATGATGAAGGTTTTTAAATTCTTCAATTATGTACATAGTATAATTCCTTTTTTTCAAGGTGACTATGACATTTATCCCCACTTAGTATTAAGGGGGAGTGTTAGAACATTCAATTCTATGTGGGATTACTATTCCTTATCCTTTGTAAAATAACTAAATAATAATATTAATATATTACTTATTAACATGAGGTAAAAACATCATGAAAATAAATATTAAAGTTAAATTTATTTAATAATTACCAAATTTAATTAAATGGGTTATCAGGATGGATGGACCCATTATTTAAAAAATTTCACCTCCCTTATTGAATATTATAAATAGCGTCTTACCACTATTGTAAATTCATTCAAACTTGATGTATTTTTGGGTGAATAATATTTTTGTGAATAACAAAGAAGTGAGAGTGAGAGGATTTTGTATTGGGGTTGTATTGGTTTATCAATAGTGAATAATATTTTGGTTGGTTTATTACCCCCTTGAGTTTTTCCCATGGTAAATTTATGTCAAACATTGATATGTATGGTTTATTTATACTTTGATAATTATCTTACATCCTAGATCTCCTATGCACTTCATATTACATTCATGGAATTTATCATCAATTAGGTCTCTTAGGCCTCAAACACTTGATCAATCATGTATTTTTTAAATACTATATTTTACCACTCCAAATACCCCATAATATTAAAGAGCATGGTAAAAAAATTAAACAATAAATTTTCAATATTTTCTTGGGTTGGAATCACCATATGTTCCACTTTTAATTCCAAAACCCTAGTTTTTGGTTATTTAGGCATGTGTGAGGCTGAAAAGGAATAAATTAGGGTAAAATGAGTTATAAAAAACTTATATATATTTCAATTCTTGGGTATTGTCTTCCCAAATTTTCTACACCTTATCCAATCCTCTGATGATCTTGAACAATCTATAAACCTCTCCCATGCACTAATTTATAGAATTTTGTGGTCTTTTATTGGACTATGTGAAAATTGTACCATATTTATAAACACTAAGAATATTTTAGCCTATATTTAAGTTTTTATTATCAACTAAACTCTATATTAAAGCATTGATCCTTAGCAACTCAAATATGATTCCAAAACAAACACTTTATTGATCTTTTAAACTATAGGTACCTAAAATCTGGATTGTGTTAAAGTTTTAATTGAATCTTAATTATTTCAAATGGATTCCTAAGATTTAAGTGGTTCCAATCTAAAAAAATTATCTAAACTCTTAGAAATATAATACACAAACTCATAAAACATCTACTAATATTCTAAGCATTGGATTATTCCTATTCTTACACTGAACAAACTCAAGATTGTTCTCTTTGAGGATTTTGTGTGTGAAATAATAATAGTTTTGATTAATTCTTGAAACTAGAATGAAATTAAAACAAAAAAGGGTTATGTATGGTTTTTTTGTCCTTATATTATCTTATTTAATGATTATTTAAACTTGACCAATCATAAACTAACTCTCCAAATCAAATTTGCATAATTATGTGCCTTAGGCAGAATATATATTTAGTAATATGCAAATTGGTTTGAATCCTTACTAATAAATGGAATTATAAGTTTTAAAATATATCAGTAATAATAGATAAATACTCCACTAATATATCAACAACTTAACTTCTTGACTGAAACTCAAAGAGACTCTCTATTGTTCTCCCTAATGACTGCTAATTTGCTTGTAAAGAAGTATCAATAAATCATGTTATTTAATAATTAAAATATGCAATACACATCAATAAACTAATTATAACTCAAAATTTATTCATTGAAACACTCCTTACTATATTGAGTTCAAAACACATAAATAACTAGTCATATACAATTTTTTACCAAAAAAGAAGTAGAGTTATTCCTCATGGACACATTTTTGTATTTAGATTTTCACTCTTCCAAATTGAATGGTATCATCCTATTTACCCACATAAACATATATCTATAGTGCATACCAACCTTGTATATTTCAAACTAAAATAAGAAACCTATTTTTACAAGACCAACCCTTGTAAGTTGGTGGTTACCAAAACCCTTTTTTTGGCTTAAGTTATTTTTGACAATGCATGGTATTTTATGACACACTTACAAACACTTTATAGGATCTAATTGGGAAATTATAATACATTTCACATCTTACAAACATTAAATTTCATGAAAGTCATTCAAATACTCTTAAATTCCTTTACACAATTTAAATATTCATATTGCATGTTTTGGTAAGAAAATGTCAAAGGGATACAAAAAATCATTTATCATGAACTTCACTCACATAAAAATATCCTATAGGACCTCTTAAGACCCCTTCATACTAATATATCACCAAAATGAAAAAAAAAAAAAAAAAACACATTAACACTTATATTACCTAGTGATTGACCTACATTAAGGAGTTTCCTATATGATTTCTTGGCATTTATTGTGGGGTTAGAGTGACTCCATGTTTTTCATGTAAATTTTCACTTTATGTTATAAATAAATAGAGAAAATAAAATTGATATAGGTGTGGTTAAAAAACCTATTTATTTTTGCACACATTTAATCCAAATGATTATGAGAGCTCATCTTTGGCTTGAGAGCAAGACCTGTAGATAAAAAAGCACTAAAGCATACATGTTCATTAGATAGATAGTTGGGTGGATTTCATCATGATAGATAGATCCAAAAAATGATATATTCCTTAGGAAATTTCAATCCACACATTTTAGACAATTAAGTTCACAAAAATAAAAAGAATCAACTTGCATCAATTAAATAAGATTACTAAAACTGAACACAAGAATGCATGCTAAGAAAATAAACTAAAAATAATAAAATTAGTGATAAAACTAATTAATACTAGTGATAAGGGGTTGGGGTATACCTCAAAAAATATGAAAAGGGTTTGTGAGTGGTTAGAAACATATAAAATTAGGTTTAGTTGAGGGTAGGTGGGTGAAAATAGCTTGTTGGTTTTCACTGCAATAGCTGATCATCAGTGGCTAGGTTGACTATCAATAGTTAAGGTGGCCATCAATGGTCAGGTTGATCATCAATGGTTGGGAAAACCATCAACAATTGAGTCAACTATTGATGGTTACTATGTAAGTTTTAGATTTGATAACTAGTAAAATGACAAGATCCAAAAGATGGATTATGAGAGTTGGGTAAGGGCTAGATTAATTGAAAAATAGAAATAAAGTATGTGAATATTGATAAATAAGTAATTATATTACCAAAATTTGATTGGGTGATTAGTTTAATTAGCTAGCCTATTGGTGGAATTTAGCTTGATTTTGGTAGAGTAATGGTACTCAAGAATTTGGTTGAGAGGCAACAACAAGTTGGCTCTCAATGAGATTGTTGATGATGCTTTATAATGTTGATGACACTAATTGAAATACAAAAGAAAACTCCTAAACACTTGAAATCCTAATAATTATTGTAGATGGATTTAACCTCCCTACTCTCTCTCTATTATAATCATAAGCAAGAGGTGGAAGTCAATATGAAACTAGGCCATCTAAATATAGTACGTTCATACAAAGGCTCACAACAAGATTTAGACAAGTTATATTTAGAAAAGGTTGGTAGAAAGGTTACATGATTTATGTTAAGATGTGGATCCTTACCATCTATGGTCATCCTAATTGATGATGGTCAGGTTCAAGAGGAAAATGGTCATAAAGGTCACATCGAGATAGTTTGTGAAACTGACTACAAATGAGCCTGGTGAGGCCAGATTGGTGTAGGTTGGTCCCAAGGGGGTCCTAAGTAGGTCCAAAGGGATTTTTGACATTTTGAATCATAGGTTTAAATATTTTTGGTGTCTACATTTTTCCCCTTTTTTTGTGGTTTGTGTGAATAAGTTACCAAATAAAAATATAGTATGGGTCAAGCGTCTGGTTCCCTTGAGAGTAGGAAGAGGTGTTCCCCCTCAAACCAAGAGTTGATGAGGTGAAATAAAAATTTGTTATGGGTTTCATAGGTAGTATATGGTTATTCTTTAGGTGGTGACACAAAGTTAGGCATTTGAAATGCAAACTTGCACACAAAGTGCAACTAGAAAGTGTGATAGCTGAGATCAAGTAGAGACTAAAATGATTAATTTTGGTAAAATGAAGGGTTAGTGCTTAAGAATAACAAGTTAAAAGTGAATCATGTGACTTATTATAGGCATGGTAGTTGGGAACACTTGTAAACACAAGTCTCTTAATTGATTTTTGTGTTTCTGATGGCTATCCAAGGTAGGAAGTACTCCCATGGAAAACACAAATGGGTCATGTGTCATGGGTATTCAAGGTAGGAAGTTCTCCCAATGAGACACAAGTAGGTCAAGTATACATGAGGTGGTGAAAAAAAGGTTCAACATGGTAATTTTTTCATTATAGTTAAAAGACTAGGTAAAAGTGTCACAAAATTGTATGGTAGATTGTCCAAAATAGACCAACGATGAGGTGGTGAGGTGAGTGGGTGGGTGGGAGAAGGAAATCTGCAAAAGTAGGTAAAACCTAGTATAGTTGTGCTAAGAATGGGTAGTTTTTAGGTGAAAAGTGAAATTTGGGTTTTATGATCATCAATGGTAAGGGTCCTTAAAAGGTTACCATCTACAATTACCTTGACCATCAATGGTTAGGGGAGATCTTAAAAATCTAGATAGTTCAAAAGTGAAAAAAAAACACTTTTAACCATTATCATATTCATGTTTTGGTTGAATGATATTTGATGATTTTATCATATATTAGGGAAGGTGATTGTTAAGGTGGTGCTTGATAATTAGTTTCAGGCTTGTGGGTTGATTTACATGGGCCTGAGATGTAGGGAGCATGAGGACAGAACTAAGTAGCTATTTGTGGGCTTTGACCATAACAAAGATTAAGGAATGAGGTAGGGGATGATTTGAATTTTATAAATAGGTTTAATTTATGTAATTTAAATTTGGTTGGGTAGTCTAGACTAGGTTAGGAATGTTTTATTCAGGTTGTATGCCTTAGGTGGGGTTATAGCAGTTTTGGAAAAAATTGTACGTAAAATGAAAATTTGATAGGTGGAGAGGGGTGATTTGGGTTGGGTAGGTTATGGGATAGGTGTTTAGGTATTTTTTTATTTGTTTTGGTTTCTTTTGCTTATGAGTGTTTGGGAATTCTAACCATGGAATGCCCATAGTGACCGTTGATGGTCAGGTTTGACCATTAGTGGTTGATACCCTAGGATATAGGGGTTCATGATCATCAGTGATCAGTATGACCATTAATGGCTAGGTAGGATATGTTAAGGTTTTATAGGTTTTTAGGGATAATATAAGTTTTTAAGTTTAAGGTGAGCTTTTAGGGTTAGGGTAAATGAGTTAGATGATGCTTTAGGATAAGGGTACTAGTCTAGTCAAGATAAGATCAGGGTTACAATCTATTAAATTTTTTGAAGTGTGTTAGGGATTCATGGGCTGATAGGCCAATCTTGGCTACTAGAGGGTAACATAGCTAGGGGAGATAGGTAAGAGTGGTAGGGGAATAGGTTAGGTGTCAATAAACTAGGGTAGATGAGACCAATGTTAGTAACTAAGCAAAATGTTGGATATGATGCATGTCAAGGAGTAGATTTAGTTGTATGACCATGTTCCATACATCCTCCTTGAGCTTAATGAGGGGATGACCATATAATATTAGGTGCATATAAAGGATCTAAGGCTAGTGGTAATGAGGTGCTATCATCACATTCTTCAAGATGCATTCATGATCATATCACTCATCTATAGATGGGATCCTGTTATGAACACCTTCTTAGTGTTGATTAGGGAGATGACTATTCTCCTTGAAGATGTACATAAGATCACTTAAATCCCACTAGATGGTGAGGTGATATATCAAATTGAGTAGGATGAGTAGGATGTATTTATTGAATATTTGTATTGGGATGATAATGATCATGTCTAATGGCATGCTAGGGTATTCATTTACTTAGCATTGTATGAGTTAGCTATAAAGGAGAGGAGACTTATGATGATACTCATGATTGTGATGATGTGATTTGGACTCTCGTATTTGAGTAATGGGAAGTTTTTTTATGTGTTATTAGGTGTATTGGTGGAGTTATTACTTGCTAGGACTATTTTTGGTTGGGTCCTAGTTTTACTTGTATAGATATATAGGAGGTTATGGGAGTTTAGGCACCATAAGAGATATGGCATCAATATTTGCCTAATTCTTCATTACTAGACTTATGAGCATATTTGAGTTTTGAGACTCATGGGATTGTTTTAGGTAAGGTACATGTAGGTTGAGTTCCCCATTGGTTTTATGATATGGAGGGATGATTTGGCTACATCAGGTGTAGGAGGTGGCACCCATGATGTTGATTGGTTTAAGGGTAAACTAGGTGCATTAGTAGCTAAAAATATCATCTTTAGGCCATATATATAATTTTTGATATGGCTAAGTTATAGGAGGTAGACCTTTTCCCTTAAAATTTACAAGTGGATAGTGGGTAGATGAGAGGGTTAGGTTGAGACAATTCCATTTGATAGGGTGCAGTGGTAGTTTGGCTTGATACAGAGTATCTTGGGTCCATTTCCCTAGTATAAGAGGCAAGATGTAGAGGGTCAATTGTTGGTACTCTAGCCTACTCCAATAGTTTTATATGGTGGTTTTGAGGAGCTTCCTATTAGGGCCCCTCTAGATGATGTTAGGTATGTAGATGTTTACATGGCTTGGTACTAGATGATATATACAGTTGTAAATGTTGGTGGGAATGATGGGGGCATGATGTCAATGGCTATAGATATACTAGGTCATGATGGATAGGGAGGGGTGGCATTGGTTGTAGCCTAGGCATAGGTATTATAGGGACATGTGGCCATGCTACAAGGTCATGTTATCATATTATAGGGTTAATTGGCCACTATTATAGGTAAGAGGGATTAGACATAAATATCCTTTGGGATAGTTATGTAGGAGAGGGACCTACTGAGATAGAGGGATGGAGTAGCCATTACAACAACAAGAGGGCCACTAGACATAATGTCATAAGCATGCTATCTAGATATTATGGAAGAGCTCTGATATTATGAGGTGATGTTGTTAGATTAGTTACACTAGGCTATGTGATATGTGGAGTATAAATCTAGTTTGGTTAGTGGGCCATCGATATCCACTCCAGGACAATGGGCTACTATAGTTGGTTAGGTAGGGGTCCTAAGGGGACCGCCACTAGATATAGGTGTAGGTAAAGGTATAGATGGGGATAGTGGTAGTGGTGCCCCATGACTACGTTTAGACATGCTTTGATAGATGTATATTATTTTGATATCAGCCTATGTTTGATGTAGTGAGATGTATATGTTTTTAAGAGAGAGCTAATACATTGTTATATGTTTTATTTATGATGAATCTATGTATATGGTGTATGGATTATGATGTTATATATTATGTATGTTTATGGTTTATGATGTTCATTTTTTATGGTTCATGATCTTTGATCTACTACATATGCTCTATGATATGTTTGAATTTTAGGATTTTTAGGCATGTGATGCTAAAAAAATAGTTATGATGCCTTGATTTCATTCATAGATGTGATAGGGTGTGTTATTGATGGATATCTGCCATACGATAATGTAATGGATTCATTAATGGTTATACGATGTGTTTGGCATGAATTGATGTTATAAGATGGGTTGTGCTAATGTTTGGTAAATGGATAGACTAGTGTATTGTATAGCTCATGATGATTTATCTATTGATTCTATTTGTGTTTATTATAGTGAGTGGTGTAAGTAGTGTTGTTTATGGCATGATATATGATCACATGATTTTATGATGGTTAATGGAAAGGATGATATTGATGATATATTGTGATGTGTTTTCATTATGTTTTGATCATAGGTAGAGAGATGGTGTAGTCTATGGACATGGTTCATGATTTTTACATTATTAATGTTATGTTTGTTGTTTATGAAAATGGGGATAAAAATATAAGTATGGGAGTAGGTGTAATGAAAATATATAAAGTAAGTGGATAAAAAACTAAATGTTTAGGAAAATGATAAGAATCATGAAAGGTATGTCTACATGGACTAACAAAAGATAAGAAAAGGAAAATGATTCCTCTTTGTTGATAAGGAAGAAAATGATACCTGAGATTGGAATGACTTAGTGAAAATAAGCCTTTCAAATGCTTTGTATTAGCATGCTTAGGTTGATAAATAGGTATCTTGATCACATTGTGCCAAGTAAGCTCATAGTCCTATGCATATGATATGTGGAGGAAGAATGGGTGAAACTATAACCTTTTTTGAGACTACCATGCCTCATCTATAGTATTCTAAAGATGTAGTACAAATAAGTCTATGCTCATATATAAAATGTAGAGTGATCTATGAGAGAAGTATATTGAGGAGAGCTAATTGTTGTCTTCCAAGATTATTTATTTTATGAGATCTAATTGAATGTTTCTCATTACTTTATCTTAGGGTTTTTTATATTTTTGAATTTGATTTAGGGTTGGGGAAGTTGATCGATGTGGGAAGCATCCAAAAAAATTCTATCTTTGATAAATTCTTCACTTGGCCATCCTTTGAGGGAGTGGTCTGAGTTTAATTGCTTAGTCTAAATGTTTTTGATAATTATCCTTCAAGGTAATAATTCACGTTACGGTTTGTAATTTTGGGTAAGTTCTCAATATCTATCCTTTAAGGGAGTAGTTTGCACATGTTAAGAATGACCCATGATGTGATTTTGACTATTTTGATATTGCTTTTTGCTCTTGGTTTGATTTTACTTGACATATACTTGTTTATATATTCTCAAGGGATTACCTTTATGAAGGCAAGACTAAGTTGACACGAAGGTTCAATAGGTGAAATGAGGTTTAGGTGACAATGACCAAGGGAATATATCTTAAAGAGGGATAAAAAATAGCATGAGAATCATGCCATGGGTAGAGCCATGGTACCCATAGTTCAATATTAGGCTATGACTGTGATGGATAATCATGTAATTTAGTTGTAGTTAGCTTCCCTTAAAAAGAGGGAGATGAATGTGGGTGTATGGGATGAGCTTAAGTTAAACAAATGATTAGTGTGATCCATATTTAATAATATAAGGGATGAAAATTTGAAGCATTGAGAGGCTCATGCTCTAGTTTGCCTTTGAGTGAGGACAAATTTTAAACTCCTGATCTATACTTATGGGTTATGATATAGGGTCCAATCTAATTGAAATAAAATTTTTCCCTTTTGGTTTTCTCAATATTAGTCACATGTTGATTTTCCTTGACAACAAGATCTCAAATATTGAATTTTCAAACTTTCAAGTGTTTGATATAGGCATCCTTGATTCATTCTTGATAGACACAAAGATGGAAAAGAGTAGACAAATGATGCTCATCAAGTACCTTGATTTGAGATAAATGTTCCTAAAAATAATCATCTTTTGAAATAAGTTCATGCAAAGATATGTGAAGAGAAGGTATTTGGATTTCAAGAGGCAATACAACCTCAGCTCCAAACATAAGAGAAAAAGGTGTATCACCCATAAGGGTTTATATGATAGTATGATATACGCATAAGGTGAAAGGGATGTGCAAGTACCAATCCTGACTTGAGGTATTGAATTTTTTGGTAAGCATGTTTTTAAGGTTTTTGATAGAGGCTTCTACTTGTACATTTGATTGTGGGTGATAAGGGGATGAAAAGATAAGTATAATACCAAATATGTCACAAAGGCCATAAACTTGTTTGCTTTTGAAGGATTTACTATTATTGGTGATGATCTTATGAGGAACAACAAAATGATAGATGATATGATGAGTGATGAATTTGATAATATTGTTAGCTTTTGTCAAGATAAAAGGAATGGCCTCCACCCATTTGGTGAAATATTAATTCATGGTGATGGTAGAGTGATGTCACTATGAAGAGTAAGGGTTAATATCACTAATAAGGTCTAGATCCCATTATGAGAAGGGCCAAAAGTCCATAGAAAATAAAGACTATTATTGGGTGCATGATGTAAATTAGCATGGTGTTGACACTTGACACATGTTTTTACATCATCATTAGAGTATTGGTTAAGGTTGGCCCAATAATAGCCTAGGTGGAGGATGTACTTAGCCACAGTGAGTCCACTAAAGTGGCCCCCATAGATACCATCATGCATTTATTTGATAGCATGAAAATATTTTGGGCTACAAAGGCAACAAAAGAGGAGGATATCAAGACCACGTTTATAGAGTATTCCTCCCATAATGGTATAATGAGATGTGCTCTGAACAAACACTCAATGGGTATTCTTCGAAAGGCTAGATGGGACTATGCTAAGGTGAAAGTAGTCAAAGGTTTATTGATACCATAAGTCAAGTAAGATCTCCTCCACACTAAAGATGGTTAGAGTGTTTGATTTAGTGTAAGAAGGTTCAGTGAGGTGATGGATAATGATTAAGATTTTAGAGTTTGAGAGTACTTATAGGATCTGAGAGGCAAGAGAAGCCATGGTGTTGATAAACATATTGGTATATCATGGGCTGGTCTTAATATTGTAGTGCTTGAACGATGTGAATATTTTTACAACTAATTCTTTGTATAGTTGTAAAATCTCATTCTTACACTAGTAAATGCCATTGACTTGATTGAATATAAGTTGGGAGTCACCAAATATGTTTATTATTTTGACTCCCAAGGCTAATGAAATCTGGACACTTATTACTAGGGATTCATATTTGGCCACATTGTTGGTATATTTGAAGTTGAGTTTAAATGGCAAAGGAAATGGTTCACTAATAAGGGATATAAGGATAATACTAGATCCCCCAACATGATGACATTTGGAACCATAAAAAAACATGGTTACTTGATTGGTGAAATCCACTTGAGATAGGCATGTGATAGACTCATCTAAAAAGTTAAGAGGAGGAGGTTGGTTGTTTTTTAGTGTTACATCAGCTAATTGGTTACAAATGACTTGCCCTTTGATTTATTTTTGCTAAAGGAACTCAAGGTTAACTTAGCTAAAAGCATGAGCCACTTAGCATAATTCTTGTTTTGGTATGTTTTGGAGTATATGTATTTGAGTGTGTTAGTATTAGTTATGACAAATTTTTTGTGGTTAAGAATGTAGTGGTGAGTTTGGTGGCCACAAATACTAGATCTAAGCATATTTTCTCAATATGTGTGTACCAAGTCTCATACTCAACAAGTGTGTGGTTAATGTAATATATGGCTTTCTCTTTGTGTTTTTCATCATGATGGGCAAGCATTACCCCTAGGGAATGGTTTGTGGAAGAAATATAAAGGTAGAAAATTTGATCATCCTTAGGAGGTTTGAGGATAGGTGGAAATAGAAGGTATTCTTTGAGTACATCAAAGGCCTTTTGGCAATCAACATTCTACTTGAATGACATGTCCTTTTTCAAAAGGTGGTGGAAGGGTTGACACTGATCAAAGAGCTAGGAGATGAAGTGGTGAATATATTGGAGCTTCCCCTATAAACAATAAAAGTTTCTTAAGATTGGTTAGAGGTAGTATCTTGAGGATGGCTATAATTTTGGTTGGATCAACCTCGATTCCTAGAAGGGAAATGATGAAACCAAGAAGTTTGCCGAAAAAGACACCAAAAATACATTTCTTAGGATTGAGGTAAACATGATAATGGATAAGTTGCTCTAAGATAATCTTGAGAATGGCTAAGTGGTCTTTGAAAAGTTTGGAATTCCTAAGAAGGTCATCCACATAGTCTTCAATGATTATATGGATAAGGTCATGGAAAACATAGGTCATGGTATATTGTTAGGTTGCACCAACATTATTAAGATTTAAGGGCATGACTCTATAATAAAACCTCATGTATGGGGTGATAAAGGTGGTATTGTGCTGATTTTCAAGGGAAATCAAGATTTGATTATAAACCATGAATATGTCCATGAGAGACAACACTTTGTGGCCTACCATAAGATCAAAAATTTAGTCAATACAAGGTATACAAAATTAATATTTTGGGTAGGTGAGGTTGAGGTCATGAAATTCCACATAGATATGTATTTCCCATGTGACTTTAGTGACAAAAACGATGTTTGAAACCCACTGGGGATAATCAATTGGTTGAATGAAGTTGATATAAAGGAGGTGTTAAAGCTCTTCTTTGGCATGGAGGACTATAAGAGGTTGCATTAGATGGATTTTTTGTCTGATAAGTTTGGCCTCATGATTGGTTATGATGTTGTGGGTGTAAATGGCTAGGTCAATACCAATCATATCAGAATATGACTAGGTGAATGTTGGGCTACAGTCCTAGAGGAAGGTAGAGAAGTCTTGAAGTTCCTTAGGGGTTAGAGATTGGCTTAGTTAGACAACACGAGGGGTTATCTAGAGTTCCTATCTCAATATTCATGGTGGGTTCATTAAACATGGTCAATGTCTCTGGAGGTAAGGATTTTTGGATGTAGGAATTAGGTATACCAAGGTAGGTGAGAATAGAATCATCATCTTGGCATTGGATAGTGTGAATGGTAGGAGAATCTTCTCCCACTAGTTTAGAATGGATTAAAGGGATGGATATGGGTTCCCCTTCCTTTTAATAAGTTAGGGGTGTAAGGGTAATCATGTTGATAGAAAAATTAGGTGGGATGATGTCCTCACCCTCACACTTAGGTGGAATAGGTGTTAGTGAGGAAGGGGTCTCTTCTTCAACAATGGTAGCAATAGTTTGTTTGGATTTATTATTATTAGGTAGAATAAATCCAAGGCCATGCTTTTCATGAGGCTTTCAAGTCTCAATTAGGATTAATGTGTGTGGCCTATGTTCATATCATTGTAAGAAGAATCATTTCTAGGCATACCTATCAAGGTATACTTTGGTGAAGTCCAAGTTGTACAAGTAAGAGAAGGTGGAGGTGAATAGTTAAGGTGAAAAGGGGATGGCATAAGCACTAAGGGGACTATCAATTACCCCATAGATAAAGTGGGTTTGATAACTTAGAGGTCCTAATGGGGTAATGGGTCCAATTTTAGGATCATAACTTAGATGATGGTTGAGTTTCCCATACTCTTATGGAGTAGGGAAAGAATTGAGGGTAAGGAGATGGTATTCTCAAAAGGTAAGGCATTGGAAGGAAGATTCCAAGGGATCAGTGGTGGGTGTTTGGCCTATGGGAATAGATAAACTAGTAGAAGCCTCCATGGAAGGAGAAGCAATGGATTTATTTTCCATGGTTGAGGGCTTGGTGATGGATTCTTGGGTTAGTTTGGTTAGAGGTAGGAGGACATCATTAGGTTGGTAGGTCATGTTGCATGCTGTAAAAGGACTTCGGTTAGCTTGTATGGTAACAAAATGACCTTCATACTCAAATTTGACACAACGGTGGAAGGTAGAAGGTATGTAACCCATAAATCAAATCTAATGTCTCCCTAATAGAATGTTGTACTAAAATTCACATTTAACCACATAGAGAAGTTTAGGGAGCATACATGGTCCAAGCTGAATGTGGACTAAAACTATTCCCAAGGTAGTGGTTATGGTATCATTAAAGGGGAAAAGCACAACAAAAGTTTGGGACATGGCATTATCTAGTAATTTTAGTTTGTCATAGGTATATGAGGAGATGATGTTGATGTTGGCTCCCCCATCAATCATAACCCATTTGATATGGGTTTGGTTGATGTGTGTAGTAATAAAATGAGGAGGATATATATCTTTAAGGTGGATAGAGGGAATCTCTAAGTCCTTAAAGGTAACAAGGGTGGAGAGTTGAAGAGCACCTAAGAAGGCCTATATAGGTGGAGAATTACCTAGTCTGACCTCAATAGATTGCATTACCTCAATCATGGCTTGACAATGGTGAGGTGAGGTGGAACTGAGCTCATAGAGGCTCATCTTGGATAGGTTTTGGTGAAGTTTCTTAAGGATGACATTTTTGATGGATTTAGAGGGGTTAGCCTCAAAAGTGATTAAGATGGTAACTTTGGGATTAGTTGTAGATGTATAGGTTTGGATCTAGTTTGGTTTAGGATGAGTTGGTGGGTATGTCTATGGAATGGACACTTTATCCTTCCCTTTATCCTTTTATTCTAATCACAATACTACATTAATGGTATAGATAGAGGGCAATGGTGTGATGGGAGGTTGGAATGGACACTTTATCCTTCCCTTTATCCTTTTATTCTGATCACAATACTACATTAATGGTATAGATAGAGGGTAATGGTGTGATCACAATACTACTTAAAGGTAAGAGTGAGGGATTAGGAATGTGTTGGTGAATGGATATTGGGTGTATTGGTAGAGGAATGGATGGAGTTTCATCTAGTAATAGATCATCCTCATCATAGAGTTGGTAGATAATGGCCTAGAGAGATTTGTAATTCTTTGTGTCATGCCTAAGTGTCCTTTGATAGTAATAGATTTGATGGTCTTTGTACCAGGCTGAATTTAAACAAAGAGGATTGAAAGGTCTGATAGGAGGTATTATGAGGTAGGAAGTCTATAATAATATTTGAATAATGGTCATATAAGATTATCTTTTAGGTAATAAAGGTTTAGGGATCATGGTTTTGGTTGGTAAAATGGGCATGTTGGTGGTAATATGTTTGTTGAGAGATGCTTTGGGTAAGGTGGTGCTTCTTGTCGATGGTTTTGGTCTAGGTATGTTGGTGGTTAAGGTGGCTAGGTTTGATGGTCTCACTATTGGTAATTTGGGAAGGACCAGCACATCAAATAATAAGTGGGTTGGCATAACTAATGGTAGTAGACAACGTATGTTAAAAGGAGGTTATTTTTAAATCAAAGTCTAAGGGTGAAGCCATAAGATAGAGGGAAAGGTAGAGTCCTAGTCATGTATCCCTTCAATGGTTTCATCCCCTTGGTTGATGTGGGTTGAGACCTAGGTATAGGCTTGGATGAGGTTAATTACACTTTTAAAGATGGGTGAACCAAAATTAAAGTAGCGAAGGAACCAAGAGTTTTGAAAGGTTTGGTTGGTGATGTGGTGGTTGGAGAGGTGGATGTTTTGGTTAAATGAGAAGGTGAGGGGTTGGTAGGAGTTTTGATTTGTTTGAGAGTTAGTGGAAAAATGATGGTTTGGTTGGTTAGAGGAGTGATAGAAGGTTTAGGTTTGTTGAAGTAAGGGAGCCCTAGGTGTTTCTGGAAAGTGTCTCGGTCCATGTCTAGTTTTGTGACCATACATAACTTATGAATGAGTTTAGAAAAATGTCTATATATTGATCTCATCCCATGGGTAGCGAGTGTTGAGGATACACCTATGGGTTGAGGAGGAAGGTTGATAGTCTCATTCATTTCCTCAAGCAAGGGAGGTAAGTTCAGGCTGGGTGGTTACTCCATGAGGGGTTATTGTGAAAAAGTTGCATCCTTGAGCATGATGTCCATAGTTGTGGTTTGATCCATGGTTATGGGAGATGGTGGGTTAATAATGGTTGTTTATTTGGGTAGGTTATCCAAAGGGGTTCTTGATGATTCCAAAACCTCTACAAGTGTAGCTGTGAAACAAAAAACCTCCTCAATTTGCACTTATAAAGTAAGAGAAGATGATTTCACCACTTTGATAGATGAAGTGGGAAATAAACCGGTAGGTTGGATGATAGTTTCCCTATTGACAAGCATATCAAGGACCATATTGACTATGTGTCCATCTTGAATTTATTCATCTTGTGTGTCCTCAGCTTTGGTAAGGGCATGGTTGGGAAAAGATTTCCTGGAGCTATCAAGAGCTTGATTTTGAGGGGTATTGGGATTATCCAACATGAGTTCCACCCTATTGATAAGACCCTAAACAACATTCTTGAAAGTATTACATCAGCTAATGTCATGTCCAATTACCTGATGAAAAGCACAAAGGTCATTCTCATTTTACCAAGCAAGTGTTTGATGAGAAGAATAAAATTGATGGGGAGGTTTGATGGGTAGAAGTTTTATAAGGCTATCTTTTAATATCTTCTTTCAAATTGAGGTATAAAATTTTCCAAGTGGAGTGAAATATTTTTGGTTACTTCAGTTTGGGATCCTTGTGTTTTGGTTAGAGGTAATGGAAGAGCTTTGTTGGTTGACATTGAGTGGAGGAGTGGTTTTAAGGATAATGGTATTCATGGTTCCCTTGTTTTTGGTTTTGGTATAGGCTTGGTTGACTGGTATGGAGGAAGAGGTTTCATTATTCTTGAAGGTAGAGTTATTGTTTCATAACTTTAATTTACCCTCATCTATGGCTTGATTCTCTAGCTTACGTATCATGGTAAAAGCTTCATCAAAAGTTATGAAGATTTGGACATGCAGTGTAGATGATATATGTTTGGCACATGCTCGATCAAAAATATCTATAAGTTTATGTTGAGGAAAGGAAAATGAAATATTATTAATCAAGCTTTTCTAATGAGAGATGAAGTCAACAATAGATTTATCATCAAATTTCATAATAGAGTAGAGATTGGTGATAGAGACCTTTTTAGAAAATTTAATGAAAAAGTGATCTAAGAAGACTTGTGTTAGTTGGGTGAAAGGCAATATGGAATGTTTGGTGAGGGAACTATACTAGTCAAGTGATGGGCTGGATAAAGACATAGGGAAGGTGTGAAGGAGAAGGGCACCATTGTAAGTCATCATGTAACATGCATGCCTAAAATCCCTAAGGTATTAGTGAGGGTCCTCCTTGATTTGAAATTTGGTAAATTTTATAAGATCCCATTCAAGAGGGTAAAGTCTGATGGGGACAAATGGATGAATAGGTTCATTACAAATCTGATCATAGGATAAGATGTTATGATCCCTTGAAATAGATGACTCAATATTTTTCATCTTGTATATGAGCATCTTCATTAAGTTGGTCTGAGGTGGTACACCAAAAGGATTGTAAGGTGGCTATTATTGTTGAGATTGGGTAACATATGCATAATTTTTTAGTGGTTGAGAGGTTATCACATATTAGAATATGGATGCTAGAGGTTGGGTAGGGTAGGTGGATGATGGTGGTTGGGTAGTGGGTACACACCCTTGTGGGTTAGGGGTATATCCAAGACTAGATATAATGGGTGCCTATTGAGGGATTCCTATAGATTGGGCATGGATAGTTGTTGGGTTGGTAATAATAGGGGAGGTAGTGACCTTTGTGTTAGTAGGAACTAAAGCAAAAGGGATAGATACCCATAAGCTTGGTAAAGGGGTATTGACCAATGGTTTGGGTTTAATAGAGGGAAGGTTGGTAGTACTAATGGTGGGTGTTCTAGTAACAAGTGGAGTGTGATGGGTTAATTTTTGGGTTATCCTCAAGGTGGAGGAGTCATTTGTAGGGTTAGAAGGTGTAAGGGTAGTGATTGGCTATATAGGTTAGCTTTTAGCCATGACATCAAAGGGGTTAGTACATGAAGATGCTTAGGTATTCAAAGGTTAGGTGGTGACTATGGAAATAAGAACACCCCTCATAAGGTGGGATGACATGCAATAAGGAGGATCCTGAGGTGAAGTTGGAATTGGGACATGGCGAGGGGAGGTGTTTAGGTAGTTCTAAAGGGAAACTAGATTGTTATATAAAAAAGTGGTAAAATCCATGTCTCCTTAGGGAAATACCCAAGGAAAAGTAGGGATTTTCAATAGAGTAGGTGAATATTTTTCCTTGAATATGTACTCCATAGATGAGGAGGTAAAAGAGGTTGATTTAAGTGATGGGTTCTACTCTACTAGGTCTCTTCACTATTGACGAAGGAAAACAATACAATAAAGGGGGAAAGAAAACAAGAACAAATTCACCACTTAAATGAGAAGAAGACAAGAAAATGATCAAGTAAATCAAGATACACACTATAAAGTACATTAATCCTAGAGGTTAATTTTAATCTCACTTATGGCTTATGCCTTAGTTTATTAGAATGTGTGATAGAAGTTGGCTTGTAGATCAGGTACTATATAAGTAGTCTTTGGTTGGTTTTGGGTTATTTAAGTGCTAAAAATGATCTCTATTGGAATCAATACATGGCTTGGTATTGGGGCCTACACCCTCACTTCATGGTCCCATAATGATAAGAGTGTTAGGTCCTTAGATAATATATATTGATATCTAGAGTTTATACTCAACCAAATAGCTAAGTTGGTTCTGTCCTTGGTAATGACCTCCAAGTAGGATTGTCGAGAAAGGGTAAGATGATTGGTAGGTGATGAAATCCCAATTGATCCTTGTCTTAAATTATTTTGATGTTTGATTGATGAAAGTGGTTTGGCTAGTGTGTTCAACAAAAGTGGTGATATGATAAGATTACTATGCTTTAATCCAAAGTGAACTAATTTTAAAATCAAGTAATGGATGCAATTAATTTTAAAACCAAAATAAATTTTATTTTCAATTATGAACATAGATAAAAAGAAGAGCATACAAATGTGAGTAAAGACTCTAGGTCCCATTGAGCATGCCAAAATGTTTCATATAAATTTTCACTTTAAATTTTGAAGAAAGAGACAAAATAAGCTTGATATGGGTGTGGTTGAAAAACTTGTTTGGTTGTGCATGCATTGTATCCAAAAAATTGTGAGAGATCCTATTTAGATTGCGAGGAAGACCTAAAGATAAAAAAACACTAAAGTAAACTTGTTTGTTAGATAGATAGTTGGGTGGAATGCCTAGTGATAGCTAGAGATTCAAAATGAGATTTTTTTAAGGGTTGTCAATTCACATGTTTTAAATAATCAAGTTCACAAAACTAGAAATAATGGATTTACATCAATTAAAGAAGAGTACTAAAATTAAACACAAGAATGCTGGCTAAGAAAATGGAATAGAAATGATCAAATTAGTGATAAAACTAATTAATATTAGTGATAAGGGGTTGGGCTATGCCTCAAAAAAATTGAAAGGGGTCTATGAGTGGTCAAAAACATAGAAAATAAAGTTTGGTTGAGGGTAGGTGGGTGAAAATAGCTTGCTAGTTTTCACTGCCATAGGTGATCATTAGTGGTTGGGGTGACTATTGGTGGTTAAGGTGATTGTCATTTATTGGATAGACCATCAATGTCTGAGTGAACTATTGATGGTTACTATGTAAGTTATGTATTTTATAAATAATTGAATGATGGGATCTAAAATATGGATTTTGAGAGTTGGGCAAGGGATAGATTGATTGCAAAATGGAAATAAAGTATGTGAATATTGAAAAAGAAGTACTTATCTTACATGAAGTCGATTGGGTGAGTGGTGTAGTAAGTTAGCCTATTGGTGGAATTTGGATTGATTCTACCAAAGTAATGGCACTTGATAATTTGGTTGAGAGGAAACAACAAGTCAGCTCTCAATGAGATTATTGATGATGATTCATAATGTTGATGATTGATTGACCTATAAAATAAAAATCCTCAACACTTGATCTCTTGATAATTATTTTGGATGAATTTGACCTCCTAGGTATCTCTCTCTTTTAGGCACATGCAAGAGGTGGAAGTCAAGGTACAACTAGTCCATATTAATATAATAAGTCCATGAAAAGGCTCATAATAAGATTTAGACAAATTATATTTCGAAGAGGTTAGTAAACAGATTTCATGATTTTGGTTAAGAGGTAAATCCTTATCATTGATAATCAGGGGTTCCTAGGTGCGACCATCGATAGTCACCCTGATTGTCAATGGTCAGGTTCCAGAGGAAAATGGTATTAAAGATCACATTGAGATAGTTTGTGAAACTATGGATGAGCTTGGTGAGGCTAGATTGGTGTAGGTTGGTCCCAAGGGGGTCCTATGTAGGTCCAGGGGGATTTTTGACATTTATAATCATAGTTGTGAAAATTTTGGGTGTCTACACCATGTAATGTCAGAGTTGATTAAGAATGTTTTGATATTTTCATACCAAGATTTAGAACCCATTTCAACCCATACAAGGATTTTTTCAATCTAAACACAAGGTTAGAGTTATTACTTCTTATGGAATCTAGAGGTTGGGATATATAGATTTATTATTTAAAGACTCCATGTAAGAAGTCACTTTTGACATTCATGTAATGGAATTAGAATCATTTTTTTTATCCAAGTATAGTAATAGCTTGATATAAGAGAATAGATTTCATGGTAATCAATATCTTTAAATTGTGAAAAAGCATTCCTACAAGTTAGGCATTGTATTTGTCAATGGATCCATATTATTCATAATTAATGTGGTATAACCATTTTCAAATCACTAATATTATTCCTCTTAAAAGTTTAACATGTTAAGATTATGCACATAGGTTAATGAAAAAATATACATTGTATTAATTTGATAAAGGTTTCACAATAAGGTAGAATCTCATTATTTCAAATTTATAATTATACAAGATTATAAAAGCTTTCATTGAGGTGGATTTACCTATGGTAAATAATGAAATTACCATTTAACTTGCTAACCACTCATTTACTAATAACATTATTTAATTTACCTAGTAACAACTTAAACTACCAAAGGGGTGTATGTTCCCCATTAATACTAACTCAATAACATAAGTAAAGTGACTTTATATCATAATACCTAAGAAATATCCCTTGATTTAATTGGTTATTGAAGATGATCTAGATCATATGACTATGAAGACATAAAATGTCTCTATCACACATGTAACTAACACATTGTACATTATGGCATCGATCAGTTGAGTTTTGTAATAAATGATGATCATGATCAAGGATTTCTCATCCCCTCTAGCCATTTTATACCATACTATAGTAGAAAAAAATCAATGCCTACTCAACTACATCAATGCATAAATGTCTCACACAAAAACTCATCAAGTGATTATCTCATACTATGTATGGAACATATCCATGATTCTAAACAACATTGAGGAACCTTTACTCAATGATAATGGTGCTATTAATTCACATGCTAACTCATATAGTCACCCATGACTAATTAAAGGATGTAATATGACCCCATTATTAGGGAGGAGGTGAGAAGCTCCTTCAAAAAACTAAATGTAAACTACTATGTCTATTCGTCATCATGAATATCAATGAAATAAATAAATCACAAAAATAATAAAAAGAAACACACATCTATATATCCAAAATTACTACTATAACATTACCTACTCTTGGACCTAGTAGCTTGCAAAAGATGGGTGTGGGGATGGATTTATCATCTTATCAAATTGTTAGGGACCTTCAAACTTTGAAGTGCAATTACATCATCTATGACAACACAAGTGATGGAAAACAATGTTACATCCATGGTTTCTAAGTACAATTTAAACCATTGAGAAAAATTAGGGTGTCATATTCCATCAAAAATACATTGATGTACATTAAAACACTTTATTTATCCATTTAATACATTTATGTCATAAAAATTATAATTTAAGATATCAAATAAAATAAATAACCACTCTAATGTGTCTATAATAGTTCAAAACCTAGAAAATGACTTTTACATGACTACCTCCAGGAAAAAATAAACTAGGTCAAAAATTAGACATACAACTTAGGCCAGTGAAAAATGACATGAATTAAAATTAAAATTTGTGGGTTTTGAACCCTTTAACTTTAAATGATCTCAATGTTTTATAAAAATTTAAGTTACCACTTCCACTATGCATTCACTTAAATATTTGAGTAAAGTACATTTTTTCTCATTTACATACATGTTTAGTGCATCAAATGCAAAAAGTGTGAGACTTGAACATATAACCTATGATTTTAAAAGACTAATACATTTGTTATTAGATAGTGTTAAAAAATGGGTTGAGAGTATTATGCCTATTACAAAAAGAGTCTGAATGATATTCATAATAGAATAACAAGACAAAAAGAAACAAAACTTAAAATCCAACTAGAACCACTATCTTCAACCATAAAGATGCCAAAACACTAGGTAAAATATGAGAAACCAAGACACTAGAAGATATATAGTCTAAATATTTAGACTGTGAATAGAGGACTAGTTTGTTTGTCCCTATGTTCTCATTTTTCTTTTCTCTACCTCTAGTTCGGTTTCTAATTCCCTACATAGATTCTATGATGGGCATCTTCCTCTTCAGCCCAATAGACATGAATTCCTCCTTCCCCTATTTAGAGTCCATCTTAAATCCATCTCCTCTTTTATTGTAACTATTTCTTGATCCTTGAGGGGTTTTATCATCATTTTCTTCTTCCTCCTTATCTCGCTAAAAGTCACCCTTGCCTAAAGAGAAATCGCTAGGGACTAGCAAAGATTTAATATTCTCTAACTTATCAAAGATTTCCATGCTTAGTAACTTCTGTATGGCCACCTTAATTTGTAGTTTTTCCACAAACTATTCAATCCCCTCTTTTAGGTTGAAATTTAAGGAGGCACAACCCATACTGGCAATGGGTTTCATAAATATTGGGACCCCCTTTTAGCTACCACTAGGTTAGAAATCTACTTAGACATTTTCCACTCCAAAGCCTTCATTGTGTCCACTTGTGGGTTATGTTTTAGGTTTCAATAAAAAAAAACATCCTCCCTATCTAATTCCTCTTGATCATTTGTGATATTAATGGACTCCACAACATACTTGGTCTAAAGTCGTTCTCCCCTTTTTACCAAGAGAAAAATTATCCCTTGGTGGATTATATTAGCTAAGGGATTGCATTTAAAATTATAGATAAACACTTATATTGATTTTATTAGAAAGAAGATTATATTTATTGGGTGTCCCCTAAAGTGATTGAGGAGCAACAAATGGTGAGATAAGATCACCGTGTGCTTTCCCTTAAGATTGATGTAACTCATTATTTGGATGCAAACATCTAGCCACTTCTTGGGAAGATCCACCCTCAGAAACCCTTTATGGTTTGATGATTTGGGAATTTTTCCTTAGTGATATATAAAATGTTAAAAAAATTATACTTTCCCTTTTTATATTTAAATGCCTTAATTCTAGATCAATCCATAATGTGATGTCATCAATGATTTCTTCAATGACTATGAGCTTTAGACCATGCACTTGAACCTCCCTGTCATTCCAGTGATGAGTGAAATCTCTAGAAATCATCACATCATGTCGAAATAGTCTCTCCATGAAGCTTGTGAGCCTACCCTTAACCATATTTTTCCATATGTAGCCATTATACTTCACCTTAGTGCAGGATATAGGCTCTACTCTATCATGATCACCTCCCACATTTGGTTGTTTTCTTATTTTGTAAAATTTGTGGATGGGGCCACACATAGTATAATATAAAATGATGTTGATAATATTTATTTTAAACTTATTAGATATTAATATGAAATAAATCCATTCATGTAATATCTTGAGGTGTGAGCGAGACATGATAACATTACACATGCAAAATCTCATCCACCCTTGTTGATTATATTTAATAATAATGAATCCCATAAAGTCATGAATTGGAATGTCCTTTGTTAATTTCAATGAAGGGAATGACATCAATAGGAAATGCCACATCACCTTACCAATGGATAAAGATCCACTAATGACCCTTATATTTGCCATTTTATTTGCACTTTTATTACCTTCTCTATAAACATGATCTATAGACACTTGTTTAATTAAAGTTAGAAATTTTTTTATTATACCAATAATATTCCATTAAGATTTGGAGGAACCTTTCAAACATTTGATGGTGTTAAAAAAATATCCCTCCACCTGTAAATTCTCCAAAGCCATCTTGATTGCAAGTTATATGCCCCACTAAGCATCCTTATCTTCTACAATGTGGTTGGTTTGTATCTCCAAAGGTCTGACATAATCTCCCATGAGATTTCCATTAGAATCTTGGATGACACCTCTAGATCCTATAGGGATAGGGTTCCCTTTAATCACTCCATCAAAATTTAATTTATACCATTGAGGAGGAGGGAAAATCCACTTAATATTTTATTTATATACACATTACTTGTGAGAATGTATAGGGATTTCAAGGTTCAACAAGTGAAGACTCTGAGAAAATTGAGGGGAAGGAGAATCATCATAAGAGAAAGCATAGGTTAGTTAATTCTCTTTGATAAAATTTGTAATTTTATATAAATTTGAGGAATGACTAGAATTCATATTATCAAAAATGATTGAATTCTTATAAATCCAAATTCCCTAGAAAATGTGAGGAAGAACAAGATTCCACTAGAATTTTAGGAGAGGATAATCCCATGGTGCCTCCCACTAGTATATTAAATCCTTTATGGACCTCATACGAAACTAAGAGTAATTGGAAAAATTAAAGAAATATTGTAAGATGGAAGAAGAAAAAGGATAGGAAATAAAAATATGTTTTAAAGATTTATCTTGATGTTTCCATAGAGCACACCTTTTAGGAATTATGATTCCCCTCTTTATCAGATTGTCCATTGTTAGAATTTTGTTTTGAGCTTCTAACCATAAATAAAACATTGATCTTGGGGATAAGATTTTAATCTCTAAATATTTCTAGTTTTCCTCTATTTCTTCTTGGTCCCAAAGAGAAAGATAACCAGATTTGATATAAAAAACCCAATGGGATTAGCCTTCTATATTAGGTCATCTTTTGATAAAATGTTGATATTAGTGTTCTAAAGCATCATGTTTAATTATTGTAATAAAATATTTTTATGATGATTGAAGTCTTCTTTATGAATAAGCTTCAACCTTTGTTTTCCTTCAATCTCCTACTAATAATCATACACTTTATGACACATGACCTCTTTTAAATACTTGTTTAGCCCTATTAAAGGAGGTAAGGAACCAAGTGGGGTTTAATTTAACCAAATATCCCCCCAAATTCAACTATGTATCCTTTTCCACCCTCTCAAGATTCTATACTTTCCATCTCTCAAATCTTTTCAAAAGGTATAACCATTAATAAGACCTTCTTCTACAAGAAAATAGGACCCTCCCTAGAGTTCATATATTTTGCCTTGATGATCGTTGTCTAATGGTTACCTTCTTTAATTTAGATCCAACCTTGATTATTTAATATATATTTATTCATATACCTCACCCTTATGAGACCCAATCCTCCTTTAGCTAAAGGTAAATAGGATTTATTACAGGATAAAAGGGGGAATCTAAATTTATGTTTCATTCCCCTCTAAATAAAATTCTTCTACATTTATTCAGTTTGTTTCACCTCTTTTCTTGGGATAAAAAACAATGACATGAAGTAAAATGGGATGATTTTCAATGATCTCTTGAGTAATTTTAATTTTCCAGCTTGGGAGAGAAAATTCCCTTTCCATCTAGATAATTTCCTCTAAATCCTACCAATGAGAAGATTCCAAAAATTTGATTGCATTTTTCCTTCAAAGAGAGGAATGCCCAAGTAAGAGGAAATAAGATTATTTATAACTAAACCAATGATCTTGTAAATCATCGCTTATATAAAAGGTGGATTATTAATAAAAAATAAGGAGATTTTGAGGAAATTAACACTTTGACTTGACACTACCTCAAATTTCAAGGATTTTCCTAAAACATTTAGCTTTAGAAACTAAGGTTTCTCCCATCATCAGAGTGTCATCTACAAATTATTGGTGGATAATAGATCCAATATTAAGATCAGCTAAGATTCCCTTAATGACCACATAAGAACTTACAGTGTCATTGATTCTACTTAAAGTTTCAACTATTAAGATAAATAGATATGGTGAAAGAGGATCACCTTGTCTAAGACCTCTACCACCATAAAAAAACCTTTTGGAACCCCATTGATAATGAATGATAACATGGGGGTGGATATGTAGGAAGTGATCATATTTTTAAAAACCTAATTAAACTTGAATTTTTGAAGAACTCTATCCAAAAAGTGCCACGAAACCCTATCATATGCTTTATTCATGTCCAATTTGAGAAACATACCTTGTGAGGATGAATTGGTCATCTAATGTATAGTTTCATGGGAAATAATAATATCATCAAATATTTGGCTTCTAGAGACAATATCCCCTTATTTTTATATAATCAAATTATCAATAAACATTTAAATTCTTAAAGCCAAAACTTTAGTGCAGATCTTGTAGAAAGTGGAACATAAACTAATTGGTCTAATGTCCTTCAACTAGTTTTCTCCATGCTTCTTAGGGAATAAAACAAAAATAGTATTATTTAATTCTTGAATCATAGTTCTAGCTCTCAAGAATTCATAAACAACAAAAAAACCTCATTTTAGTTGATTTCCCAAAAAACCTAGAAGAAAAATGGGGGGAAGTCATTTAGGCCAGGGCATTATCTCCTTGCAAAGAGAAGACAATGGATCTAATGTCTTCATTATAATGTGGAGAAAATATGGATACATTGTCTTCTTAGGATATAATGTCTTGGATGAGATTAAAAACATGATCTTCTAGTTGTACATCTTGAGATGGAACATGAGACAAAAGATTTTTATATAAGTTTACAATTTGCAGTTCAATATCTTTTTCATAGTTTTACCAAGTCCCATCTTCGCCCTTGATTTCTCCTTAACCAACTCTTATTTTCATGATTTTTAAACTTAAAATTAAAAACTTATATATGAATCTAGTTTGACTAATAGAACAAATGAAAATACAAAATGTAGTAATGTAATTGGTAAAATATACGATAATAATTTTTTGATAGAAACAAAAATTGTTTTAACAAGGCCAAAAATAATTATCCAACTATGTAAATGTGATTTGGGCCTTACATAAATTAAAAAAAAAAAAAAAAACTATTCTAGAAATATATTTATTACTCCCATGTCTTCTAGGCCATACCATGCCATATCAATGCTCAAAAAACTCATTTATTGCCTATAAATATTGTTAGAGAATTTAATTCTTAGTGGGATTAACTGGCCCTTACCCTTGGTAATTAATTAAATAGTAATAATATATTATTTATTAACATTAGGTGGAAACCTCATGTAAATAAATAATAAAATTATAATTATTTAATAGTTACCAAATTTAAATTAAATTGCTTTATCAAGATAGATGAACCTATTATTTTTACAATGGTCACCTCCCTTAGTATTTCACTACAAATAAGGTTTTACCCCTATTGTGAAATAATATCATGAGTATGAAATTATTTGATCCTATTCAATTTGTGAGTTTTATGAATCACCACATGAAGAATTGAGAAGGAGAACTTAATATATTCAGTGTAGATTTTCTCATATTTGAATAATTATTATCTTGTGAATTTTTCATCTTTTTGATGTTTTCCCACCTTAAAAAATATATTTTGTTTTATCTATGTGATTTTTTAATTATTTTTCATCTTATACCCCCTATGTATATCATATTACATTCATTGAATTTATCATGGTATCAGAGCAAGCAGGATAGATATGATTAGTAAGAATATTGTAATTTATTCAAAGACATTGTAAGGAGCCTTATATTAAATATTCAATATTAAAATTACTTGTTTTCTTGTTCTGGGATGCCATAGAGGCAATTTTTTAATATTTTATGGAAGCTTAGCTCAACATTATTGAGTCTTTAATCTTCATACAAACAACATTCAAGACATGTAGATTATATTCTAAAAAACTATACTTCTTGTGTTAATAAGACATAAGCATTGGGATGCCAATTTTCACTTGTATGACCCTCTCACCTGAAGAAATTTGAAAATAATTCTATTATTAGATATTGTGTTACCTTTCCTTGGCATGAGGGGTTAGTTTGATGAATTAAAACATCTTGGACTAATTTCAAATATTGAGATTGTCTATTCAAGGCTATATAATTTTATATGAGCCTCTTGGAGCACTGAAGTATGACCTGGTAGAATAAATAAATTATTTTCTAAGCTAATATTAGTTTTTTAACATCTAGGTGGCTTTAGCATGTAAAAAGAAGTATGTTTGAAAACTTGTATGGAATTTTTTGTCTTCTTCATACTGGTATAATCTCTCCTAAGTCACTTGGAGTGCCACAACTAGCTACATGAATCTTTAGGTTAGTATATAGTTTTGATATTTACTTCAAAAAATTTATTTTCTAATTCTCAAATTTCCATGGAAAGCTAGGCCCCACCATTGTTTAATTACTGTTCTAATAAATAGGTAAATAAATCTTTACAATTTTACATAAGTGTTTTTACATTCACATTGGATTTAATTTAATACATATATTTTTATTTAAAATTATTTAAAAAATGGATTTAAATATTACCTATGCATGTAAATATTCAATAAAAAGATTCTAGAAGGGCTGGTGGTAATAATTTTGCTAAAATATTGTAATTTGGGAGGTTTAGTGTTCAAAATCCCCAAAATAATTTTTTTACTTTTGAATTTGATAAAATTTAATTTAATTTGAATTCTATTTTTTGGTTTGCATACCAACTTCTCATGCATTAACAATCCTAGTTGACCTTTCAACCTTGTTTTGACATTCAGAATAGTAAATGTTTTGTCAAATATAATCATGTAACTAGTTGATCCCTAAGATTTTATACCTTTTAGACACATCTACATAGTCCATTTTATCTTTTGAAACCTCATATTATAGGTTATATAATTTTTTTACTAATAGTGTTTAGATGGTTGTCCTGAGTATGACTCTTTTGACACAAGTTTAGTGCAAGTCTATTTTAGTTTTTTACATTATTTAGAATCTAAACTATATAATTAAGTATAGTTTCATGTTTGATTCACTTTTTTTTATAAATAAGTTCAAAAACTCATTAAAACATCTGTTTATCATCTATGCTTATATTAGTTTGTTTTTGCAACACTTAAAACACCTTGTTTGTTATAATCTTTTGAAATTTTATTGATTTGTCTAGTATTAAATTGAAAAATTATTATATTTTTACACTTAAATTTTTTTAATTTCAAATAAATTTAAAATTCACACTAAAAAGGATATATTTTAAGCATTTATTTACTATCATTTTAAATGGAAGTTATGGCTTCACCTAATTTAATTTTGGATACATCATAAATGCTTAATGGAAATAACTGTAATATTTATAAATTTTGTGTTAAATTTTAATTTATGGCCTGAAAAATCCCATTATAGATGACATGTGTCCCATGATCTTATCAATGCATTTCAAAATAAATTGTAGGAAGCTATGCCCATTATTTTGCAGAGTCTCAAGGATGAATTCCTTCTCTACATAGGTAATTAGGAGTCTCCTATAAATTATTATAAACTCCTTCATTCCATGCATGAGGTTACTCATCTCTGAAAAATCATTAAATTAACCCTTGAATTACTGACTACACATATGAAAGGTGATGAAAAGTTTGTTAATTTTTTTGCTAAAATTAAGAACATTAAAGATCAATTAAATGGATGTAACTATAATTTTATTCAAGATAATTTATTTTATTTTATCATTAAGATAAATATTGATGTAAAATTTAAGAATTTCATTTCAATTTTAAACTCTAAATATAAAACTGAGAAAGATATCCCTGACCTTACCACATTATCTACTCTCTTGATTCAAGAAGAGCAAGTTATGACCAATTTCAATTCTAAAGATAATGTCACTTAGGAAATTATAACCTAAAATATTGTTTTTAATAATAATAAAAACAAAAAACCTAACCCTAATTTTACTAAAGTCAAAAATAGGAACAAGAAATCTGGTCATAAAAATCATAAAGCTAAACTTATTGTAAATTTTGTCATAGAAGGGAAACCTATTATAAAAACAAGGATATAATTAATGATAAATATTTTAAGAATAAAAAAGGAATAAATCTAATCAAAATAAGTATAAAATCAAAACCCTAATCAAAATAATGAGGATTCAAATGTTTTTACTATATATGTTACTTTATTTACTTTAAATAAAGATGAGTTAGATAGCAGTGTATCACACCATATGACATTTTTATCTGATATTTTTTTATGATTATAAATATATATTTGAAATATTTTACTTAAGAGATAATTCTTTTTTTGAAGCAACTAAATAAGGAAAAACAAATTTTTCAAATGCTGGTATTAATGATGTTTTCGATATATCTAAGATTAGAAAGAATTTTCTATCTTATTCTTAACTTAAAAATGATAAGTTAATTGTAACATTGATTAAATATAGTTGTTCTATTAAAAATCAATTTTGTTCCTTATTTATTAAAGGTGTTCAAAATAATGGTTTATATATATTCTCTCCTTTTTGTGCATGTTTTCTTCATCACATATTAAGAATGAACCTCAATTATAGAATGAAAGATTGGGACATGTTAATTTTATAAGTTTACATGATTTTATACAAATAATATTGTTTTTGGACTTGTTTTTATCTCCTCTCATCATGAAACTTGTGAGGGTTGTTTATGTGGTAAAAAAATAATATTCCCTTTCAAAATAATCATGATGCGAATTACTCACATTCTTCAAAATTGATTCATAGTGATGTTATAGGACCTCTTGAAGTTGAATCTCTTAATGGTTATATATATTATGTTATGTTTTTTGATGATTACACTAGAATTATCTAGTAATATTTAATTAGAAAATCTATCTAATATGTTATCTAACTTAAAGGAAATTAAATCTACTATTAAAAATGCATCTAATTTTTTTATTAAGAGATTAAGAAATGATAATGGTGGTAAATATTTTAGTAAAGAGTTTGATTATTTTTGCATTATTTATGGTAATCAAAAGGAATTAAAACTACCTATTCCCCTCAATAAAATGTCATTACTGAAAGGAAAAACCACACCATCATATAAATAGCTACAATAATGTTGCAATATATATATATATATGTTCCTAAGTTATTATGGGTTGAATCCATGAATATAGTTGCACATATTATAAATAGAGTCCCTACCAAAGCTTTACATCTTTCTACCCCTTTATAAATATGTTATTAGAAAACTTAGTGTGGCTCATCTCAGGGTCTTTGGTAGTCTTGCTTCCATCTTTGTTCCTAAAGTTAAAAGAAAGAATCTCAATCCCACTTCCTATTCTTTCATTTTTATAGGTTATGGAGGTAAGACAATGTTTATAAATTTACGATCCTTCTAAATGTCAAATCATTGAGAATAAGAATATAGTTATTCTTGAAAAGTCCTTTTGTGAGCCCTTTGTGGAACATCCTCAGTGTTCTTCTATTGATGAAGATGAATCTCATATTTCTCTTTATGGTGAAATGGATTCCCTTAAGGAATTTGATCCAGTTTTGGATAATTTTGAGTTTAAGGAACCCCCTCAGTTTCATTTTTAATCTAAAATACTTAAATAGGTAAAATTCATAATATAATCCTTTAATATTGATAACATTAATAAATTAAATATAATTAAACATTATTATCATGTATTAATGATTATGTATGAATATGAACTTTAATATTTTGAGGAAGACACTCAAGATGATATATTGAATGTTGTTATGCAAGCAATATGGACTTTGGATCTTGTTTCTCCTCTACCAAAAAGACATATTGTCAGTTGTAAGTGGTCTTATAATATTAAATATAATTTAATTATTAAAATTAATAATTTAAAATATATATTAGTGTTCTATATGTTTACTCTAAAACATGAGATTGACTATGTTGAAACATTTGATCCTATAGCAAAAATGAGTACTATTAGATTACTTATTTCTCTTATAGGACAAAATGGTTGGGTTATCCACTAAATATATTTTGATAATGTATCTATAAAATTTTATTTAGAAGAGAAAATCTACATGACTTAAAAACAAGGCTTCACTAACTCTAACAGAGAACATTAAGTATGCAAGTTAAATAAATAATTTTATGTTTTAAAACAAGTTCCTTGAGCTTGGTACTCTAAACTTACCTTTTTTTTCAAAGAAATAGTTTATTATAATTTATATTTAGATAATTATCTCTTTTTTAAAATTAAAAATCATCATTTAGTCTTCATTATTTTATATTTTGATGATATTTTAATTATTGGCAATCTACCTAGTTTAATTCATAATTATTAGGATGAACTAAGTCAAATATTTGAAATGATTGATTTAGGCATTATACTTTATTTTTTAATAATGACTATTTTTCAGGATATATATTATATTTTTGTATCACATTCTCATTATGCTCATAACTTTCTTCTTAAGTTTAACATGATTGACTGTAAATATTCTTCTAATCCTCTTGAACTCAGTGTTAACCATGATCCAAAACATGCATGTGAAAAATATATACCTAATTTATATTGATAACTTGTTGGTAATTTAATTTATCTAACAATTACTAGGCTAGATATTTCATATGTTATTGGTGTTACTTATAGATTTATGCAGGATCCATATTTAGATCATTATAAATCAGCTAAACACATTCTTCATTATATAAAATAAATAATTAATTTTGGTTTATTTTATTCTTTTATTGATAATGCGAAATTATACAATTATTGTGATATTGACCATGGTAGTTATATTATAGATCATAAATCTAATTATAGATATGTGTTTAAGTTTGGTGTAGGTGTAATCCCTTGGAGTAGTAAGAAGTAAACTATTGTCTTTATCTCTTCTATTGAATTAGAGTACATAAGTACTATGGAAGTTGCCAAATAATCTATGTGGATGTGCAGATTAAATGGAGAAATTTATTTGGATGTTTCTCATAGTACCATCATTAATTTTTATAACAAAAGTTATATAGCTTTAAATAAATAAAAAATTGTGACACCAAATAACTAAACATAATGAATTTTATGTGTATTTAATCTAAGAGAAAGTCCTCAATGGTGATATTGATATATACTACTATCTTATGGATGAAAAAGTGGAATATATATTCATAAAACCACTTGGTGCTACCAAGTTTTATCATTTTCATGTAATTCTAGACCTCTCAAAGTTACCATTGAGGTGGAATGTGCATGACAATGCCACTTTCTAACGAACATGTGTTTATTATCCTTCTCTATACTTCTCATTATAAATCATTATAAACTTCATGTGTAAGTTATATGATCTAATTAAACTTTGCATAGAAGTTTTAATTTTGTACCTAATATATTAAAATTATACTTTGTAATGGAGGTCCTCATGTTATAAAGGGATCCAAATATGCTTAGATGATTATTCAAAATAAATTGTGAGATATACTATCACAATCATTTTATCCAAAACATACTTTTGAGTAGTTTATGGATTTTATTTTATTTAGTTTTAAAATATGATGTTTGGCTTGATGTAATTTTTAAATCCTTCAATTATGTACATAATATAATTATTTTTTCTGAGGTGACTATAGAATTTATACCCACTTAGAATTAAGGGGGAGTTTTAGAGAATTTAATTCTAAGTGGGATTAATTGACCCTTAACCTTGGTAATTAATTAAATAGTAATAATATATTATTTATTAACATGAGGTGGAAACATAATATAAATAAATAAATAATTTATAATTATTTAATAGTTACCAAATTTAAATTAAATTTATTTATCGAGATGGATGGATTCATTCTTTTGACAATGGTCACTCCCTTGGTATTTCACTGTAAATAAGGTTTTACTCATATTTTGAAATCATATCACGAGTATGAAATTATTTGATCATATTTAATTTGTGAGTTTTGTGAATCATTGTGTGAAGAAGTGATAAGGAGAATTTAATGTATTGGGTGTAGAGTTTATAATATTTGAGTAATTATTATCTTATGGGGTTTTCACCACTTTAATGTTTTCCCACCTCAAAAACTTCATCTTTTGTCAATTTTGTGCTTTACAAATTATTTTCCATCTTAATCCCTTGTTTATATCATATTACATTCATTGAATTTGTAAAATATATATAAGGCTTGTTTGGGATCTTTTAAATGTTGTAAAATAGCCATCTAATGCATAAAAAATGAGTATTTAGACATTCAACAACATATGCAATGAAATTTGGGTTGTAGAACCTCTTAATTTCTATTTATGGGTTATGCTATTCAATAAAATTTAGTATTCTTACTATTCTCTTGATATGGGAGGATGTATAAACATTATCAAGACATTTTAAAAGGATTGAATTTATTTTTTCTAATATCAAGCCATATAAAAATATTTCCTAGGCCATACAATTAAAAAAAAAAACTAATTTTTAGATATTCAAACTTTTTACTACTTCAAATTGTTGTTATATGAGTGATAGATTGTACAAAATGAGTTTTGGAGCTTTGAAGGAATAAAATAAATAAATTTGGAGATATAAACTCAAATAAATATATTCATATCCCCATATCATTTGTAAAAGTGTGTGTGTGTGTGTGTGTGTGTGTGTGTGTGTGTGTGTGTGTGTGTGTGTGTGTGTGTGTGTGTGTGTGTGTGTGTGTTTGTTTTTGTTTTCATGTTTGTCTACATAACCTCACTTTAATAGCACTATGAGGATTGGACACACAAGTAAACTTACAAATATACGTTGTATTAAGTTTATAAAGATTTCATAATAAGGCAAATCTCATTATTTCATATTTACAATTCTTGAAGCTTATGAAGTCTTTCACAGACATGGTTTATCCTGTGGAAAATAGCCAACTTAACCATCTAACTTACTAACCACTTTTTTACTAAAAATTTTATTAATTTTACATACTAACAACTTAGTCTATGAAAGTGGTTATTGTTCCCCATTAACATGAACTAAAAAACTAATATAAATAAATTTATTTTGAATCATAATACCCAATAGACAAAGTCCCAATTTTATTCTTCTTCAATGAAATAATTTATTCTACCATATTTTCCTACCATTTAGGATGTGTATAAGCTTGATGATATGTATTTTTATCATATGTAATTTCCAACTATGACAAATTTATAAGACCATGTGGATTTCACAATTTTTTCATGTTTGGATCTCTTGTATCCCTTGCTAGTGAACCCACATTATTACACACTTTGCAGACTCATTTTGATAGACACTATGTTGGTTGGGTAGGTGCATTATAAATTTTTTATAACATTTTTGGAGCTATTGGTTGTCCCCCCTATGGATCATCATCTAAATTATAGTAACTCACACAATGTGAGTCATCTCAACTATTTTTTTCTTCACAAGAGACCTTAGAAGTTGTGTCCAATTATTTCTAAAGTAATGGAGGAGGATGAGTAGGAGATTTTGGTGTGAAATACTAGGATTATTAATCAAACCAAATATCCACCAATAAATCACTTTAGTGGTGTTGGGTCATTTATGATCTAAAATCACAATGACTTTATTTATTTACTTTTTTTTTACTTTTATAGGTTGGTTGCGCTCGTTCTTTGGTTTTATACAACTAACTCCCATAAGATTTGTAAATCTTACATATTATGTATATAAATGATAAAATTGAATATAATTTTAATATTATCAATCCTAATCTTGGTATGATCAGTGGTATCAAATCTTATCATATGAAGGATTGAATTATTATATAGAAGAAGCTAAATCTGATTAGTAGTGCTCAACCTACAATGTTTGAATCTTTGTATGTCATTGAATGCAAAGTGCAATATAAAAATGATGAAAAATAGTTTATAAGTGGATTTAATTCTTGAAATAGTAATATGAGAATTATGATAGATTACATACAAAGGAATAATGACCCATTTGAGACAATGCATAGCAGTGGTAAAAAAATGTTCAATATATATTTTTAGAAAGGATTTTATGCCATCTCTACCAAATTAAAAGATGAAAACTTAAATTAGGTTATTAATATGGTCATTAAAGGATGAAATTATAGGGGATTCAATATCCTAATTGAAAATTTTCACCCATCTGATATAAATTTCAAATGCAAGAATGATTAAACAAAATTAAAAGCTAGCAGATAGAAAGGTCTTGTTTGTTTTACTAACATTGAGATGTTTTAGAGTAATGAAAACCACAAGCCTGTATGACATAGTAATCTAGTGTAGCAGAGGCTTTGAATGCAAGTTGGTTGGTTATATTTTGTTAGTTACTTGTGATGGAGAGATCTAGGATTCGAAACCCTCCCAAGTCTAATTTATTTTTTCACCATATTTTGTATAAAATTAATTTAAGGAAAATAACATATAAGGGTGTAAAATGACATAAAACGTATCATCATTACATATTTTTTGACAAGTCCCAAAATCATCAAATTTTAATTAGAATATATTTGGTGTGTAAAGGCAAAACCATGATAGCATTATTTGATTGTTTATTTTTATATCATGGCTAAATTTTTATGTTTGATCTTTAAAAACGAATGAATAATTCCTAAAAACTACAAGTAATAGATATTACACATGAAAAAACACATTTTAATGACTTATGGGAAATAATATAAAAATAAACCACACCATCACTAAAATAACCAAATTAGTTGAGTGCCAAAAACATGATAAATGCACACTCACATTTATAAAATCATCCTATATATACTGCACGTGTGATTATTCATATTGAAATTGTTAAATCTAGTACATAAAAATCATGTAAAGTGTTATAATATATATAGTAAAAAACCTACCTATAAATTGATTGATCTCCTAATGTAATTTATTAATAATAAGATTAGCATTGAAGAAAATGTATCTAAATATTTTTCCCACATGAAAATTTTGAAACAAGAGTATTATACTATAGGAAAAAATATTGATGATGACATGCTCATATCCATAAATTTTTTATGGTCTCAATTTTATGTATACCAAATTTGTTGAAAGGGTTCAACTTAGTGAGAAACTCAATCACATAACATTTTATTCCGTTTGTGAGTTCCTAATTTAGCATGAGTGATAGTTCTCAAAGAAAAAGAGCACATTTACCAAAGAAGCTCACTATACAAATTATAGGTCACATCATAGATATCGTTTCCATATATAAAGTTAGTATGAAAATCATTATCTAAAACATTATCTGAGATAATCTCCACACCATTCTAGATAGTCTCCATAACATTCTCATCATCACTCTCCAAGGTTTTGAAAATGAAACATCATCATAGGCACTCTTTTCACTTTAATGGTTCTTTTAGTGATTTACCTTCTTATATATCTTTTTGGCACAATAAAGAGCCCATTTGTTTTAAATGTGGTGGTATTAGATATCTCACATATGTATGTGCTTCTTGATGACCTTGATCTCCACACAAAAATAAAGGTAAAACAAATATGTGGGTCATCATAGTGGCAAATCTTCTAGTTAATCTAGATATTTAGGTTATTTTAACACTTCCTCTGATCAGGATGTATCTTATAGAACAAAGTTCTCTGGTCCAAATATATATAATAACTTATTATGAGTGATCAGTGATTCACCTAATTTTTAAGGGCTACTAGGCTCAAGACTAGGATATAATGTAGTAGTATTTTTTTGGCTTATGTTCTTCCTTTCTTTTGGATTTATATGCTTTATTTTTATGACATAGAGTAGGCATAATTATTTCATTTTGTTTATGTAAATGAATGGATTATCACATCTCATCTAATAGAGGAAAAATATATAACATTTGTTGTTCTTAAATCAATCATAGATGATAGTATGAGTTGATAGGGATTCATAGCACCAATAGTGTTGAAAGGTCATCATCATGTACTAGATATTAAGGAGATGTGCCATACATAATACAAGTTTTTCACTTAGTGGGATTTTATGTGGAACCTTATTTGGATCAATGTAGTTGGAAAACATATTCTATTATAACATGATATAGATGATCATAGGGGATGCATAGACTTTGATCATGTTCACCAGAGTTTTATGCCACAACTCATAAGGTAGGATTATTTATGGAATGACATCAGTTTTGATTAGTAGGAGGTACAATACATAAATTAGAGTTGCATCAAAGTTTATTTTATGACTTTAGAGTCATTGCTTTAGTTATTTCATCTTTCATACCCCTTTGGATCAAGGGAGAATTTTTTGGGTCATTTATGATGTAAAATCATAATTAGTTTGTTTATTTACTTATTTTGTTATATTTTGATTTTATGGGTTGGTTACCCACATTATTTATTTTTATATAACCAACTCCCATAAGATTTTTAAATCTTACATTTTATGTACAAAAATAATCTCTCACATTAAATATATTTTAAATTTATTTATCCTAATCTTGATACAATTAGTGGTTCTTATAAAAAGAAGAGAATATGTATTTAATTATTCACAATAGATAAAAAAGATACAAGTATGGTGCTTCCTTAATTTAGAATTTTAAACTAGAATGTTTTCCCATGTATTATGTTGTTCCCAAAATTTGTCACTCATTTTGGAACAACATATGAACTATTTTGGTCTTGCAGGCCAAAATCCTCTCTTACCTTCTCAAAAATTGTTCTGAGTATTCAAATTCTTCATTATTCAAGATTTTTCAGTTAAAGGACTAGTAGGTTCAACAGGTTCAATGGATTCAATAGGGGAGTTCTCACAAAATATTCTGAGTTCCCAACACTTAGGCAATTTCAAGATTGGTTCAATGCCTCGATTTAACTAAAAATGTTCATCAGCAAGTTTCAAACAAAGGATTGAACCATTGAACCCCACTTCCAAAAGGTTTAAAGGTTCAATGAAGTTGGCAAGCTTAAAGAGTTAAGCGCTTCGATAAAAGTTCAAAGTTTAATAGCTTCAGCAAGTTCAACAGCTTCGAAAGACTTAGAAGAAAAGAAAAGAAAGATTAAACCCATTGAATCATTGAACCTTGAACCAAAATGGTTCTAAGGTTCAAGGTTTAATGAGTTTAATCTAAGTTCAAAGTGGTTGGTTCAAATGGTCAAATTGAATGAGTAGAATATAGTATTGAACCGTTGAACCATTTTTGGTTCAATCAGTTGGTTCAAAGGGGTCCCCCAAAACTGAAAGGGCAAGTACCCTTGTGGAGGGTAGTGAAAAAAGGCAAGTGCCCTTGTGAAGGGAAGGGAACATTTGCCCAAAGATCAAAGAGAAGGCTGAAAGGGAAGATTTCCTTCAGACTTTTTTTTCTGAGGAAATTACCAAGTAAAGGAACCAAAATAATTCCTTTAGAAAGATTTTTCATGAAAGAATTTCACAAAGGCAAAGGTAAAATCCTTTGAAAAAATTGTCTGAAGGAATTCCTTCAGACATTTTGCCTGAAGGAATGATCAAAATCCCAGTGGAAAAGCAGCCAAGGCAAGGTAAGATTTCCTTAAGACATTTTGTCTAAAGGATTTGAAGTAAAAGGCCCCCTGAAGAATCTCGAAGGGTAGGTACCCTTGCAGGGGGCTCTCGGCACCCATAAAATGGACCATTCTTAAAGACCTAAAGGGACACCTTCCCTTCAGGGTGTTCTAAAGACACTAACCCAAAGGAATTTCAAGGCTTCAAAAGACATAGCCAAAATAAAGGATTATGAGAAGGAAGATTGAACCGTTGAACCATTAAACCTTGAACCAAAAAAGGTTTAATGGTTCAAAGGTTCAAAGAAAGCTCCAAACAAAGGAAGGAAGTGAAAGATTCTAGAGGATAGTTCAAAGAGATGGTTCAACCAAAGAGCAAAGAAGCAATTAAAATAGGGAAGTGATGGAACCAAAGAACCAATAAGACCGTCTAAACCATTAAACTATTGAATCAATGAACTTTCAAAGGTTCAAAGGTTCATGGTTCATTATGGTTCAAACAACTAGCAACCATTGATGTCCCTATGGACATAAAATTTAAGGTAATGGAATATCCATTAATTTTAAAATATAACATGAAACTTGAAGGATGAACCAAGTGACCAGTTGAAAAAGATATCCCAAGAGATCTAATTACAATAGGAAAGAAGAGAATGCTATAGGAGATATTGAAATATCTATGAGAGAGTTATTTTTAGTAGGTGAAATAGTTCACCAAGTAGTCATCTGACCACACCAAATCAAGGATGTAGCCTCTTTTTCTTCCATGAAGTAAAGGCAAAATGGACATCTACACAAATAAGAAGGAAAGGACCAGGTGACCTATAATTTAGAGGAGACATATGAGATGAATTGGCATGCCACAGTTAAGGCTGATGCATTGTTCCAAGCATTGTCCCTTGACAAAAATAAAAACACATTCAAGGCATTGAATGCAGCATGGGCCATTTCATGGAACAAAGTGCCAAGCCTTTCTTGGCTTCCATGTATTGTAATCTCTTGTTTTATGCAAAGTATATCTCTCCATTATAGAAACAAAACTCTGCCCAAATTGAAAGGGATTACTGAGACTTTTACCTGAGATTGTTGATCATATTACTTTATCTGAATGAGAAAGCAAGTTAATTTTAGAATTTTTGCTATTATAATTTGTGTTATTTTAGTAAATTATTCTTATGTCCATTTTTTAGGAGCATTCTTGTTTATTTAATTTAACAAGTAGAACTAGTGGAAGTAATCAGGAAGGTGTCCTGAAGCCAATTGTGGAAAGAATTTGTGCTGTCATAATTATTTTTAGTGTCTATCTTTAGTTTATTTCTATGTAAAGGATCTTGGGATGACTTTGTGCCCCCATTATCCTTCATATTTCACTCTTTGGGCAGTTGAGGTATAGACTTTGTGTTACACTTCATCTTGCTAGTTATTGCACCCTTGTTACCTATTGGTTACCCACTAGAAAGAACTCCTACGCCCTACTATAATACCACTTATAAAAGAAGAGAAGTGACTTTAGTATTATCACCAGGATTTCTCCTTTGTCTTTGAACATCATCTCTAAAAAAAGAGAGATGGATGGTGTAGTCCTACCCCTAAGTGTTATTTTCTACTTACATATATAGTATATAGCTCCTCATATTTATAGGGAACCTCCCCTTGATGAGAGGAGAGATTTGTCCACCTCTGATGTTGTAAACTTACAAATTTGGTTGACTAATCTCCTTATGCTATGGTTAAAGACACCTATTTTTCTCATCAGTTAGCTGGTGACAAAATATTCACCCAATAGTTTTTGGCGACTCTAATGGGGAAGAGCGCATAGTTTAAAGCCTCAAGCTTCAAGCTAAAGCAAGGCTAGTTCTTTTCCATTTTTATTTTACAATTTGGCAACTCCATGCTATACTAGAAAATAGAGAGCCCAAGGTGTTGTTGACCCTATTTTTGAGTTGGCGTAGCAGGGAAATTTCAATTTGATCCCTCCCCAACTTCAAGTTTGATGATGTAGGAGTGTTCTTCCTACCCATACAAGGTCACCAACAGAAGGCAGAGCTTCTTTTTCTACTTTTGCTAGAGCTTTACCTATACATACTCCACCTAGATTTATTATCCCCCTTTTTCATAATCAAATCATGGTGGTTCAAGGCCCATGGGGTAACTATTTTGGCCCACTTAATTTAACTCCACCTCTACATGAGCTACCATGTAGTTCAAGGAAGAATTTCACCAAATTATTTGGTGATGGGAGAGTTCATCCTAATGAACATATTGTAGCCTTCAACATAGCCTATGGCGTGATAGGTGTAGAATATGAAGATGTAACAGTCAAGCTATTTGTGGAAACATTACAAGGCACTACTGTAGACTAGTTTTACCATCTGCAAGCTTAGTTAGTAACTGAATAGGACACTCTTAAACCTAAATTTGAAGCTAGGTTCAAGCCTACAAAAGATGTGCATGCCCTACTAGCCCAACTCACATAGATAAAGAAATAACCTCATGAACCAATGAGGGACTTCATTACCAAGTTTGAAAAGTTGAGGAACCAAATTCCTAAAATTGCTCAACCAACACTTGAGAACCTTAAATACTTCTTCATCAACTCACAGCTACCTAAAGTGAGTTTTCTACTCAGACGAGCTGGCCACATAGACCTTGTTGCTACTCAAGATTTGGCTACTGAGGTAAAAGATGACCTTATCTTGGAAAGAAAGATAAGGAGAGATCCTAACAAAGGTAAATCCTCTTCATCTTTTGAATACTCACCTACAGTCACCATTGATCTAATGGTGTAAAAGCTGGCAAATGAGTTGCTAGCTCTTAAAAAGCAAATGGTGCAACGGATGTCATCTGCTCTTTCATACAGAGTTATACCAAGGAGGATATTCCCTAATCAGTCATACTAAGGCCATGCTACCAGGAATCAAGGGCAACCAAATCATCTTCCTCCCCCTCAAAATAAATTGGCCATTGAAGCATCTTAAACCAATTTAGCAGTCAGATATCTTGAAGTGGAATCAGATTTCTCCTTCCAGCCTAAGTTGAACCTAGAATATGATGCTAATCTCTTCACAGAGGGAGAAGAAGAATTAGCTAGTGACTCCAACATTGGTTTCTTGAATTACCAAGATGAACCTAAAAGTGAAGGTAAAATAGTTGATATAACATACAGTGTATTCACCCGGTCCAAGAACCAGTTAGCCCAGTAAGCTAATAAAGAAAAATAGAGGAGCGACCTCAACCATCAATTTTAATTACTAAACGGGGAACCACTCTACCTTTTTAGCCAAAGGACCTGGTGATTGTAAGAAAGGTAAGTACATCAAACATCCCTACACCTTCTTCTTCAAATTCACATACCAGTCCTCCCCCTTCCAAAAACCAAAAGGATGAACTCCCATCCTTTGTTCCTAGTTCATTTCAGACATTTGACATAATTGACCATATAAATAAAACAAAAATTCAATTGTCTGAATTTGAATTCTTGCAGTCTAACCTTGAGAAGTTAGATAAATTAGTTTAATGTGTAAAGAACCAAGCCATCCCTATAAGACAAGAAAGCCTAAAGGTAACTCATGATCCCCCCAAGAAAACATCCACCAAGAATAACCTTGTCATTACTCCTCCTGCTATGCCTAGGAGGACTGAACCATTTTATGTCTCCCTACTAATAAATGGACACCAACTGAACAATTGCATCATAGATTTTAGTGCATCTGACAATGTCATGCCTACCAAAGTGTTAAAATCCCTTGGTCTCATAATGACCAAGACATTTGGGAGATGTTTCTCCATGGAGAGAAAACAAGTGCCACTACTGTGACAAATCAAGGACACCCAATTTGCATTTATAGCCTTCCTAGACAAGAGAATCAAGATGACTGTCCTAGTGGCCAACATCCCAGCATCATGTAGCATCCTTCTTAGGTAGAATTTTTGCAAGGATGTTGGTGGTGAATTAAGCATGGACCTATTCGAGGTGAGGATCCTAGTCAAAGTCATTACGTAGAGATTGCACCCTGATAAGGAAGCAAAATATGTGGTCACTCAAACATCAGTGCCTGAAGCTCAAATTCTATTTGAGTCTTTAGGCATGGGTAATTATTTTTTATCTATGGAGGAAGTCCATGAGGCATCTGATGAAATTCCCAAGCGTGTCAACCTAAGAATTGGTTTAGATGGAATAGTTGAAGGGTTGGTGGAGTGCAGTGCATGTGTAAAAGAATCTCCCCCTCCAAATGAAGAAGAATCTAAGGAAAAAATAGTGTCTAATGAGGTATAGATTCTGGAATTCGATGGCAGTTGTTCCTCTACCAGTTTAGAAGCTAGGATTGTGTTTATATCTCCTTAAGAAAATATTTTTCCTTCTTCATACATGTTGTAGTTCAACAACACCAACAACACAACTGAGTATGAATATCTATTGCTTGGGTTTAGGGCTGCTCAAGACAAATGCATCAAACTCCTTCATGCTAAAGGAGATACTAAACTAGTGGTTTGTCAGGTAAAGAACTTGTATCAAACCAAAAATGAGAGATTGTACCACTACCAAAATTTAGTTTGGGACCAAATTGAAAGCTTTGATGCTTTCATTATCTCTACCATACCTAGGGAATTCACTGACTGAGCTGATGCACTTGTTGTTTCAACAACTCTCTTGGTTCCTCACCTTGATTTTAAGGGAGACAGGTACACTATTGAACTGGTCTTTTAACCAACTATGCCTAATAATGCCAATAATTGGAAAGTGTTGAAAGGTGAAAACTAAATCATTGCCTTCCTAGAGCAAAAATATAGCTTTGAATAACTTTATTTTGAAGGTAGTGAGCCTCAGAAGCTTGAACCAGCCCCTGAATCAAGTGCAAATGCAAGTGAAGAATTCCTGCAACTTAAAGGAAATAAAATACAAAAAGGCCTGGTTTCCCTTGAGAAGTTGTTTGAAAAACATGATAGGTTCATCAAATAATAGCAAATGAATTCAAGATCCTCCCAAGATTTTGATCAAATAAATCTGGGTACTAATAAAAATTCTAAGATGGTGAATATTGGGAAGTGATATACTCAGGAAGAGAAGTTTTAGTTCACTACTCTACTTCCCAATTACATAGATGTTTTGGCATACTCCTATGATGATCTGAAGTCATGCAGGCCTAAAGAAATTTACCATGAGATTCCTCTCAAGAGTGATTTGGTACCTCACAAGCAAAAATCTAGGCAATACAATCCAAAGATATCATGTACTATTCTATCTAAAATATAAAAAATGTTGAATGCTAGGATAATTTTCTGAATTCATCATTCCACATGGATTGCCAACATAGTACCTGTGAGGAAGAAGAATGGAAAAATTTGCCTCTGTGTGGACTTTAGAAATTTGAATCAGTCATCCTTAAAGGATAACGATTCTTTGTCCATCATGGACTAAGTTCTTCAGACAGTGACTGGTTTAGAGATGTTATCATTTATAGATGACTTCTTAGGATACAATCAAGTTGAAGTTGGTGACACAAACCAGCATAAGACTACCTTCACCACACCTTAGGGCACCTTTGCCTATCAAAGAATTCCATTTGGCCTAATAAATGTTGGTGCCACTTTTCAAAGAGCAATAAACCTTGCTTTCAAGGATGAAATGTGTAAGTTCATTATAGTGTACCTAGATGATATAAAAGTCTTTTCCAAATATCATCTTGATCATGTGCACCATTTATAACAAGTGCTAAAAGGATGCTGCCAAAATGGCATTTTGCTAAATCCCAAGAAGTCTATTTTTGGAGTAATAGAAGGGAAAATTCTCAAGCACATTGTATTCCAAGAAGGTATAAATATTGACTCAAATAGAGTTAAGTTCATCCAAGAACATACTCTGCCCACAAGTAAGACCAAAGTTCACTCTTTCTTTGGAAAAGTGATTTTTTTACGAAGGTTCATCCTTGAGTTCACTAAGCAGACTCACCACATTGTGGACATGATGAAGGGCAAAGCTACTTTTTGATGGACTGTAGAAGGCAAGTCAGCATTTGAAGACATCAAGATAGCTATTGTCCACACCCTAATTCTGGTTTGTCTAGATTATACCAAGGATTTTACAGTGTATAGGTATGCTTCTGAACACACACTTTCAATGATTCCGGTTTAGCAAAACTAAGAAGGTGTGGAATCTCCCATTTATTTCATGAGATATCCTCTCAAAGCTCATGAGCTGAAGTACTCAAACATGGAGAAGCATGCTTATGTAATGGTAAAGATAGTGAAGCATTTACACTTATACATCTTAAATTCACACACTACTGCCTTGGTTCCTGACACCACAATCAAATCCATATTAACTCAACAAGAGTTTGGAATGAAAAGAGGAAATTAGATTACTAAGATCTAGGATTTTGATCTAGGCATCAAACCAATGAAGCTGGTGTGAGGAAGAGGCCTATGCCAATTGATTGTTGATAACAGACTAGAAGAAATAGAGCATGAAAAAGAAGAAGTTGAAGACTCACCAATAGTCCTCTTTGTCTCCACCATGAATGAGTGGTATTCAAGTATTGCTCATTTCCTTACTTATAATGAGTTCCCTACCCACTTGTCTCATAAGTAAAGGAGGACTATCAAGTTAAAAGCTACCAATTTTATCTTGTGGGACAATAGCCTGTATAAGAGGAACCTTGATGGAGTGTTCCTTCGTTGCATGGATAAAGAGTAGCAGAACCAACTTTTAAAGTCCTTCCATAATCTAACCTATGGAGCACATTTTTTTGCTCTTGTGACTGCCCATAAGATTTTGTGAGCTAGGTATTACTGGCCTACTCTATTTCAAGATGCATATAAATGGGTATGAAGATGTGAACTATGCCAATAGTTTATTGGAAGACCTAAATTAGTTGCTCTACCTCTTAAGCCAGTGCCGATAGAAGAGCCATTTCACAAATAGGAAATCAATTTCATTAGTGTTGTAAACCCATCTTTAAGTGTTAGACATGATTATGTCCTCACATTCATAGATTACTTCACCAAGTGGGTGGAAGCTATTCCAACCAAGCATGATACTTTAGAAGTAGTGTGTAATTTCCTCAAGGAGAACATCATTTCTAGGTTTGGGGTCCCAACCAAGATTGTCATAGACAATGTAGCTTGTTTCTCTTTCCACAAGATTACTCAGTTCTATTTTTACTATGGGATTACCCTCTTCCACTCTTTTGATTATTTTCCACAAGGGAATGGCCAAGCCGAATCAAGCAACAAGAACCTGGTGACTTTCATCAAGAAGCTAGTAGATGACAACCAAAGAACATGGCATAAAGCATTGGTTGATGCTTTGTGGGTAGACAAAATTACACCCAAGAGGACAACTAGTATGTCACTCTTACAACTTCTTTATGCTCTCAATGCTGAGATACCGATCACCCTAGAATTGTCATCATTGAAATTGACTAAGGGAGTTGAAGATCAGAAATATGAAAGCTCCATCGATAAGAGGATCATGTGCTTAACTGAGCTAGATGAGAAATAAACTATGGTGGTGGATTGAATTTCTACGCATCAAAGTCTAGTGAAGAAGCTCTTTGACCAAAAAGCAAAAAATTGTGATTTCTAGATTGGAGATCAAATCCTATTGTGGGACAAGAGAAGAGAACCAAAGGGAATGCATGGGAAATTTGACTCCCTTTGGAGAGGCATGTTTACTATCCATCAGCTCAATGATGAAAATAGATTTTTGTTGAAGTATCAAGATGGCACACCCTTTTCTTTGCCTCACAATGGGCAACATTTGAAGCACTTTAATTCTTGAAGTGTCAGATAAGATCATATGTACATATGTATATTTCCATAGTCTTTAGTTTTGTTTTGTGATTTTCATTTTCATTTTTAGCACCTTTATTTTTTGGGTAGCATGAATCCATAGCCCAATGGCATACTTAAATGCATGGGATATTTTGGTCCCTACTCCCCTCAGTTGTTTCAAGTTTTCAACTAAAGGAAGTTCCCCAACTAGAGCCAGTTGTTGTTCCCAAAACTTGTCACTTATTTTTGGGACAACATATGGACTATTTTGGTCCTATAGGCTAAAATCCTCTCTTCCCTTCTCAAAAATTATTCTGAGCATTCAAATTCTTCATTATCAAAGCTTTTGTCAATTAAGGGACTAGCAAGTTCAACAGGTTCAATGGCTTTCATAAGTGAGTTCTCACAAAGGATTCTGAGTTCCCAACATTTAGGCAATTTTAAGATTGATTCAATGCCTCAATTTAACTTAAAATGTTCATCAAAAAGTTTCAAACAAAGGATTGAACCATTGAACCCTGCTTCCAAAAGGTTCAAAGGTTTAATGGGTTTAAAGGTTCAATGATGTCAGCAAGCTTAAAGAGTTAAGTGCTTCGACAAAAGTTCAAAGTTCAATTGCTTCAGCAAGTTCAATGGCTTTGAAATACTTAGAAGAAAATAAAAGAAAGATTGAACCCATTGAACCATTAAAATTTGAACCAAAATAGTTCAAAGGTTCAAGGTTGAACGAGTTCAATCGAAGTTTAAAGTGGTTGGTTCAAACGGTCAAATTGAATGAACAAAACATAGTATTGAACCATTGAACCATTGTTGGTTCAATCAATTGGTTCAAAGGGGTCCCCCAAAGCTGAAAGAGCAAGCACCCTTGTGTAGGGTAGTGAACAAAGGGAAAGTGCCCTTGTAGAGGGTAGGGAACATTTGCCCAAATATCAAAGAGAAGGCTGAAAGGTAAGATTTCCTTTAGACTTTTTGTCTAAGGAAATTACCAAGTAAAAGAACTGAAAGAATTCCTTCAAAAAGATTTTCCATGAAATAATTTCACAAAGGCAAAGGCAAAATCCTTTAGACAAATTATCTGAAGGAATTCCTCGAAGGAATGATCAAAAGCTCAATTAAAAAGTGGCCAAGGGAAAGTAAGATTTATTTCAAACAAAATGTCCAAAGGAATTCCTTCAGACATTTCGTCTGAAGGATTTGAAGGAAAAGGTCACCCAAAGAATCCCAAAGGGCAAGTTCACTTGCGAGGGGCTCTCAGCACCTAGAAAATTGACCTTTCTCAAAGACCCAAAGGGACACCTTCCCTTTAGGGTGTTCCAAAGACACTAAGCTGAATGAATTTCAAGGCTTTAAAAGACTTAGCCAAAACAAAGGATTCTAAGAAGGAAGATTGAACCGTTGAACCTTAAACCAAAAAAGGTTCAATGATTCAAAGGTTCACAGGTTTAAAGAAAGCTCCAAACAAAGGAAGGAAGTGAAAGATTCCAGAGGCCAATTCAAAGAGATGGTTGAACCAAAGAGCAAGGAAGCAATTGAACTAGGGAAGTGATAGAACCAAGGAATTGATAAAGACCACCTAAATCCTTACACTATTGAACCAATGAAATTTCAAAGGTTCAAATGTTCATGGTTCAATATCGTTCAAACAACCAGCAACCATTGACGTCCACATAGATGTCAAATTTAAGGTAATGGAATATCTATTAATTTTCAAATATAATGCAGAACTTGAAGGATGAACCAAGTGACTAGCTAAAAAGGATAGCCTGAGAGCTCCAATTGAAATAGGAAAAAAGAGAAGGCTACAGGAGATATTGAAATATCTATGAGAGAGTTATTTTTAGTTGGTGAAATAGTTCGCCAAGTAGTCACTTGAGCACACCAAATCAAGGATGTGGCCTCTTTTTATTCATTGAAGTAAAGGCAAAATGGATAGCTACACAAATAAGAAGGAAAGGACCAAGTGACCTATACTTTGGAGGAGACATATGAGATGAATTGGCACACCACAGTTAAGGCCGATGCACTATTCCAAGTATGGCCCCTTGACAGAACTAAAAATGCATTCAAGGCATTAAATGCAGCATGGACCATTCCATAGAACAAAGCACCAAGAATTTCTTGGCTACCATATATTTTAATCTCTTATTTTATGCAAAGGAGATCTCTCCATTATAGAAGTAAAACTCTGCCCAAATTGAAAAGGATTACTGAGACTTTGAGCTCAGATTATTGATCATATTACTTTATCTGAATGATAAAGAAAGTTAATTTTAGACTTTATGCTATTGTAGCTTGTGTTATTTTAGGAAATTATTCTTATGTCCATTTCTTAGGAGTATTCTTGTTTATTTAATTTAACAAGCAGAACTAGTGGAAGTAATCAGGAAGGTGTCCTGAAGCCAATTATGGAAAGACTTTGTGTTATCACAATTGTTTTCAATGTGTGTTTTTAGTTTCTTTCTATGTAAAAGATCTTGGGATGACTTTGTGCCCCCATTATCATTCATATTTCACTCTTTGGGTAGTTGAGGTGTAGACTTTGTGTTACACATCATCCTACTAGTTACTGCACCCTTGTTACCTATTGGTTACCCACCAGAAAGAACTTATGCGCCCTGCTGCAATACCACTTCTAAAAGAAGAGAAGTGCCATCAGTATTATCACTAGGATTTCTCATTTATTTGTGAACATCATCTATAAAAAAAGAGAGATGGATGGTGTATTCCTACCCCTGAGTGTTATTTTTTGCTTACATATATAGTATATAGCTTCTCATATTTATAGGGAGCCTCCCCTTGATGAGAGGAGAGATTTATCCACCTCTGATGTTGTAAACCTGCACATTTGGTTGACCAATCTCCCTATGTTGTGGTTGAAGACACCTATTTTTCTCATCAGTTACCTGGTCACAAATTATTCACCCAACATATTATATCCAAAATTTTAAAAAATAAAAACATCTAGTTTGACTCTAGATCATTTTTCTTCAGGAGTCATATTTTACACTACCTAGTGGGGAGTGAAATTTTAGATATAAGTTTCATATTTAATTTCCTCATGACAATAATATGGAGGTAATTATTTATAATGTACCATATAATTGGTCATTTCCTTTAGTGTACAATTTTTTCCTTCGACTACACCATTTTGCTGAGGGGTATAAGGTATAATATGTTAAAGTTGAATTCCTACATGTTCACAAAAACTAATCATCTAGTTATTTAAAAAATCATCATTATTAGGTATTATGAGATGATAAATGTTTTTATATAATAGGTTTTCAATAATGGATTTAATTTTATTTAATATCTCAGAGAATTCACTTTTATTTTTAATAAAGTAGGCCAAATTTCTATGAGAGAAATCATCAATGAATGTAAGCACATATTTAAGTTTTTGAAAAGAAATATTTGGAAAAGACATAAGATCATTATGAACCAATTTTAATTTGTCACTTTACCTTAAGTATTTTCCTTTGGAAAATGAGTACCTATGTTTTTTTCAAAGTGTATAACTTTGTCAGACACTATATTTAAAATAACCTTGTGGTAAACCAATAACCATGTGATTCTTACTAAGGTCCTGGAATGAGTGATAGTTGATATGACCAGAATATTCATGCCAGAGTTTAATCAAGTCACTAACATGTGTAATCATGACTTGTGAAGGTTGAGAGAACACAAAATTATCAAATTTTTAAAATCATGATTGATGATCAACCTTGGTAGTTTCTCCAATAATGGATTGGTATTTAATATTTTTGATGACAACATCAATAAGTGTAAACTCAATAGCTGTTATTTCACCTAAATGTGTGATCTAATATATGGAGAGAAGGTTTAAAACATTTTTTGGAACATGGATAAAAAAATTAATACGTCATTCTCCATTTCAAATGTCCCTTTACTCTTAACAACTAGAGTTTCCCACAAAAACTTTAGTTGTCTGACATTGGTCAAAAAATTTAAATAATGAACCATTATGCTCCATATGGTGAGAGGAGCGTAAATATAAAATCCATTTAGACACATACATTTTTATTTTAATACAAAGTGTTTCTCTTATTTTTAGAGGAATAAGCTATATTTTTTTCATCTGTACTTCTACTTATGCCATTTTATTTAAACATTTATCTTTAGCATGGCCTAGTTTCTTACACAAATTATAATGTTCTTGGTAGACATTGGCATTTACTATTTTTTTTGAATTTATTTTGAGTTGGGGAAGTATTTTATTGAGCTGATGAATTACCAATAGGTTTAGGATTTGATTTCCCTATTTTATTGGTAAGGTCCTTATTGAGATCAACATTTCCTATTTTCCTAAAAATTGGGACCCTATGAAAAAGTTAGATCATTCACCCTAGGATATACCTTACTCTTGGTACCACATGACTAAAACCCCCTTGTATGAATTGAAAGGTTTATAAATCATGTTAATTCACAAAAACAATTAATGGTTTACTTTTTTTAAATATTTCATTAATTTCTAGTTCATTGATATTTATAATGATTTGATTTGTTTAAAATCTCTCTAATGAGGAGTTATGTTTAAAGATCCAATGTATGACCCCTAAAACTAGATCTAAGTTAATTAATTGAGGATTTTTGAATAATCATATTTCCTTAACTATGTCAAGATTAATATTCAAGACTATGACATACATTAATTTTATGTTTTATATGAAGGTATAAGTCAGATTTCATACTCAAGGTTCATAACTTTAGACTTGTTCATTCTCTTTTATCTCATGATTTTCTAACTTCTACATTTATTTCCTTTATATAGGTAGCCAATGCCAACTCAACCTCAATTGACATGTAGTGGTGTCACATGCATTGGTCACTCAGCCTCATAAATTTTTAGACTTTGTCACATTCCTTTTAGCCTTTAAAAAATTAAGTAACCCAATGATCCAATCATAGTGTGCCACTTAGCACTCATTCACAACATTTCAAGTTTAAGGAGAAGATACAAATTATTTTGAGACTCAATCAAATAATGGAATTCTACCAATTTTCACTCACTCATGGTATTTAAAGTTCAAAGTAACAAGGTTTATGACAAGATATCCCAAATAGAATATGTCACATGGTGCACAGTCACAACCTTCCAAGCATCCTATTATTTTCTAAAGTCTCATGAACTAGAAAATCAATCACAACATGCAACTTGGAACTCATTCACACCCTCCATATCTAAGGTGAAATTTTCAAATTTAATAATATTATGATTTCATGACAAGGTGACACTTGACACTTAGTCATTGAGACTTAGGTAGCTATATATGATGTGGAATCCACTTGGAAATTGGGAAAAATAGGTTGAAGACACATGGAACCCTATTTCATGATTATAATGTGATAAAATCAAACCATGAAACCCATTGAATATGTAATATAGTCAAAATGTGACACTCGGCAAAGTGTCATGGTATTTAGGTTCATTAAAAAGTTTCATATAACAAAGTCATGTGACAATGGGAGCCAATGAGAGATTTCGACTTGGAAAACTAGTAAAGATTTCAAGGCCACATTAGGCAAAAGATGAAAGGGGTTGAGACATGCAATAATTAAATAAGATCAATCCAATAAAAATATGACACTTGGTATAATGTTGTGCAATCCTCCTAGGTGGTTCAATATTCAAAATAGAAAGCTAAAATGGCTAAAAAGGTGCCAAGAATTGAGTACATGTCAAGTACATCACCTAAGTGGCACACAACTATCCAAAAGGAATTGATTATAGGTGTGAATTAAATTTTGATGGGGCTTGTTTAAATAGATATAAATCCAAGTCAATTAACTAAAAATTCAAGCCTATGATAATAGACCATGTGGATAAAGTGAAGGTAATGATTTGTTTATTTTTCAAAGTAAATTTTTGAAGCCCTTAGAATAAAACTAAAGATACACTTAGGATTTAAATCAAGGAAAACTAAGATACTTTCCATTTATGAATTGTATAATTTAGTTTAAATAATGAATTTAGAGTTTAAAATTTCCATCTCAAAGCATAAGGTTCACATTCAGTTGTTACTTGCTAAAGAATTTTAAAGCATTATATGAATTTCCTAAGGACTTCTATGCATTCATCTACCATTAAAGCAATCTAAATGATCATAAATAATAATAATTGAAACCATGGACAAAGATGAAACATTCAGATCCAACAAGTAGGAACAAGTTCCATTATTCTATTATTATGGAATAAATATCATCTTCTAGGACACCAATTTCAACTTTGTTGCATTGGCTACCCAAGATAAACACTATAACAAATTGTTATACCATATAGAAAATATTATGGATAGAGATAGTGATGATGAATAAGGTTTGAATGATGATGAGGATAGATTAGCCATTTTGGTACTCAAGTCTATAGGCTTGAATAAGGCTACATCTAACTCAGAGGTACTCTTTTATGTAAATCTAGTCTACCATATTTTTCTCCAGTCTAGGTGTATTAAGAATATGATTAAATATTTAAATTGGGTCAAAACATGCATTCATAACTAGGATATCTTTTCAAGCTTACTATGATCTACCCAAACAAGAGATTGTATACAATAAAATAACTTTGACTTGGTTTCTCTAAAAACATGACTTTAGAGAAGTTTTGAGAGACTAAGCTGAGAAAAAGGGAAAAATTGTAGGTAAAACCAAAATCAACTATATCCCCATCATCTAATTTAGAAAATTAGTATGAATGGGAATGAATGTGATGAATCAGTTACATGGGGCTAAAGATAAAGGTCACGTATATGAGAAGTGGGTTTTGCTTTTATCTATGATAATTGATGATGCAAAGACTCCCCCTTTAGGATAAATTATATCCTATAAGTTGACATCATATATCATAAAGGCCATGGCTAACTAGGGGGGTCATTTATACATGATGTCTCAATTGGTGGATGCCATTTGTGCCACTTAGAAGTTCCCATAATTCACTAATTAGGGCCCTAAATTGAAATTGATTGTGCCTCATGTTAGTGTCCAAAATTGCATTGAAGCAATTAGGCCCTTGTTAAGTAAAAATGACTAGATTCTCAACCCAAATCCTATTTTAAATGTTCAATTATATTCCAAGTTTCATGTTTAAATTAGCTAAGTCATAATATGATCTTTACTTTGTGAATGTGTCTTTACCTTAGACTTTTTTTAGGATTTTTGCACGATCACAATGTCTAATGAAAATAGGTCTTTGGGACTTTTGTCTCAGACAAAAAGTCTGAAGAATTATTTCCATCAAAATTTTTGTCTACTACAAAAGGTTTAAAGGAATTCAATGTCTTGGCCAAATCCCATTTGCATCAGGCTAAGTGTTTCACAAATAATATAAAGGGTCATTTCTTTTGGACATTTTATTTGCAGCAAAAAGTCTGAAGGGCACTTTCCCTTTGAAAAATTTTCCCATGAAAAAGGCCCAAAATAAATGTATAATCTTATTTTATTTTGACCAAAAAGTTTGTGAAAAAATCTGAAGGGAACTTAACATTCCAAAAAAGTGCAAAAGTCCAATCTCTTCAGTAAAAGAGCTAAGTCCAACTCCTTCAAGAAAAGTATAAGGTCCATTTGTTTTAGAATTTTTGTCTATGGAAAAAAACCTAAAAAGAACTTACCCTTTGATTATTTTTACCATGTAAAAAAGGCCAAAAAGTAAAGTCTGAATTCCTTTGGAAAAGATGTAAATTCCTTATTTGTTTTGGGTAGTTTGTTTGCAGAATTTTTTTTGAAGGGTACTTGCCCTTTGAGGATTTTCCTACAAAAAAGCCTAATAAAAAGTACTTTCTATGGCAAAAGTGTTTACTCAAATTGTCTAAAGGCCATTAGTTTTTGGGAAATTTTTCTTCACAAAAATCTCAAATGGTTATTTCCTTTAGGCATTTTTCCTCATACAAAAGCTTGAAGGACTACTTCCATTGTTTCAAGAAAATTGTAAGGACTTATTTATTTTAGCCAAAATGTTTGTAAAAAGTTTGAAGGGTTAATTCCTTCAAGAATTTTTCCTATGAAAAAAGTCTAAAACAATTTTCTAGACAAAATACCTAAAAGGATTATTCTAGAACAAAAATATTGAAGACATGATTACTCAAATACAAAAGACACAAACATAGGAGTATGATGGTCTCATAGATGTCATTGATGGTCATGTGAATGGCTTTAATAGTTGTGAGGATGTCAAAATTAAGCACAAGATAAAAACCATAGGGTTTTAAATTTTGATGGTCACGTGGATGTCATTGACATTCACGTGATCTTTGATGGTCACAAGGATGTCAAAATTAATCCCAGGCTAAAAACTATAGGGGTTTAAATTTTGACCATCATGTAGATGTCATTGATGATCATATGAACATATTTGATGGTCCTAAAGACATCAAAATTAATCCTAGGATAAAAACCATAGGGTTTTAAATTTTGATGGTCATGTAGACATCATTAATGATCACATGGATGTCAAAAATGAGTCAGGTAGATATCAATGGTCTAAATATGATATTGGGTCCAAGGGATCAATAGAGGTGGGAATCCAAGCTACAACATATAGAAGAAACAAGCATGCGAGTGATCCTATCCACAAAAATGAGCCATTGAATGAAATCAACCACATTTTAAGGTTCTATAATATATTAAATGATTTCTATTTGATCTTAGAGGTAGGCTCTTTTTTGAGTTAGTGTAGGGATTTGGTTTGTTTATTTCTTGGTCTTCCTTTCCTATCTTTATTTTTATATATCACCTACATATTATTTATTTGCCTTGTCTTGTATTGTTTGTTGTTTTTAATAAGTCTTTTTAAGACAATCCTCGACTCGGGTTTCATCTGGTCACTCAAAAAAGGACTTCGCAAGTTGGGAGTGTAGGTGTAAAAGGACTATGGGTATGAAATGTGAGCTTGATGTTTTTAAATTTTAAGGAGACTGGTGAAGAAAAATGAATAGACAAATCATTCCCTAATTTATTAAAATTAGTTATGGTCTAAGATTGATTCTGATAAGGTTTTCATATGCAAGATAAAGGTTTAAATTATTGAATCATAATCATGCTTGTACTTAAACAACATTCATTACCTAGGGTAAAGTTTGCGACCAATGATGATTGCCTGAAGATCAAACACTTGACTAAATATTAAAACCTAGCTAAATTGGTTCTTAACCTTTTCCAAAAAGCTAAAAATGGTCTATAAAAAGCAAAAAACACAAAAATAAGAGCTCATTACAAATTTTAAAAGGAAGATTTTAAGCAAAGGTGATTCAAGTAATCTCCACTAGGGATATGAATGCCTATATGACAATGGATCAAGGCCTTGAATAGATCCAAAGGCATCTCTCTCATGTTTATTATTGTTTGATTGGTAGCAGAGTAATGCCCAAGCCTTCCCTAAGATAAAATCATGGTTCTTAATGAATATTCAAGCATGTTGTAAATTAATGTCAATGGTTCAAGACATGAAGTCTAAAAATTACTCTCTAAATCTCATGTCAAATAGTAAATGGAATCAAAGCACACACATAACATTACTAGGTTTTGATATTTGATCCCAATTTTGCATGTGTGAGGCTTGTTTTAAACATGACCAAGTCTTAACAATGGTGCTTAATCAAGTGGAATGAATAGCCTAATTGTAAGTCTAAACCATAATCTCTAAATTTTAAAACATATTGATATATAAATTCACATGAACATGGTGTTACTAGTATGTTTTCACATTTTATTTATTTTAAGATCATCCACACCTAGTTTAGTTAGCATATTTATGCATGATTCTTGTTTATATCTTATCTTAATTTGTGGACATTGGTTTTTTGAGTTTCAAGTTTTTAGGTTTAATGGATCCCCCCCATTGAAAATGGATTACGTTTGGGTTTCATGATTTAATGTTAATATTAGTATTTTAATAGCCTTTGGTTTGTCAAATGTTGAGTTGAGTTCATTTTGATCACCCTAAAACCCTAATTCCTATTACCCTAGCACAAGTCTTTTCATTTGAATTTAAAATTGGTGGGAACATTTTTACATGGGACTATTTTAAAATGCCATGGACTCAGTTACATTTGTATACTAAGGCTATGTCATTTTTATTTACATGACCAAACCTAAGTCTAAAAATCCATGCTTGGTCCCTTTTAGGTCTTGATATCCCTTAGACTATGTTTCTCATGGTCTAAAATAACACATGGTCCTTTTTATTTAGTAGAGCCCCATTTTATTTCATGCTTAGTATTAAATTTAGCCTAAGGTCTTAATTTGTGTTTATTAATAAGAATAAAAACCTTGGTCTAAGATTGTAGCCTAAGTATTATATTATTTTTTAGCTCTCACTTAGTTATATTTTTCACTATATTCAAGCACAATCACACTTTAACCTAATGGATTGCAATCGATGGCCTATATTTTCTCAAACAATCATGATCATATGGTATGAGTTCAAAGTCAAAAGGTCAATCTTGTGGTGCATGATAAGTCTCGATCATGTTCCCATTGATTCATGGTACGTGATTAAGCATACACCTTTTTATCAATGGGGTGTATTAAGTCAAGGTTTTAAATATAGCCCAAAGTTAACATAATGATGACACATGTTGTAATTGCATTATATAGAGTATTGAACAACCAATGGCATTTAATACTTTACACTGAAGTCGAATGGCATGTGTTGATCTGACCTAGAAAGATGCAATGGTGTGAGATCAAAGGGTCCCTTTTATTTATGTTTTAAATTGGTCTAGCACTTTACCCTAAAGTTTCATTGTATTTATTAATTAAAAAAAAATTAGGTTAAAACCTTATAATATGTCTCTTTTTATTAAGCATGGGCGCTCATTTTATTATGTCTTAAGCTTAGTCTAAACTTTGACCTAAAGTTTTATTTGTGTTCATTAACATAAATAAGATCTTAGTCCAAAGACTTTATCTTAAATCTTTATATTGTTCCTTAGGTTTTAAACTTAGACATTTTTATTATTTTTAGGAACAAATCACACTCAATCTCATAGATTTCGATTTGATTATGAAAGTTTGATCGGATGATGAGAACTAATGGTACAAAGGCATGGTTAAAAATTCAATACATGGTCCCAATCTAAAGATCAAGCACATTCATAGAGATTGATACTATGCATTAAAGTGTATAATATCTTATCTATGATGCATATTAAGTTAAAACTTTTTAATAAATCCCAGGATGAATGTAGGACTAACACTTAAAAAGAACATGTTAGCTTGATAGGATTGACAAAATAGGGTGCAGAAAGCCTATGGAACTACCAAGTGATACTATTTTAGTATAAGACCCATAAATAACTAATGTCATTTTATCCTTTGGATTAAGATTAATAGAACATGTTTGCTTGGATAAGAAAATCCAATGGTACGAGCCAAAAAGATACTTTTCAAAGGGATGAAGACTAATAAACAAGTGGTACATACCTAGATTAGATCCAATTAAGTAAGCTAGTAATTTTAAAACCTCATGAGTGCCTAATTGGATCCAATGTGGTGTTCCAAGTGTTAATATTACTTTGGAATCCAAAGTTTAAGTGTTCTTCTATGGATGTGCAATGATTTGAAGCACAGAGGGAAGTATATAAGTCATTTTAAAGCATATTTTTCAATCATAATAATGGATTATTTTTTGTTTACACTATAACCAAATCATTCACATGCCATCATTGCATAAGTGGTTTTTTCCATGGCATGCACTAAGGAAAAGTAAACTATCCAAGAAATTCTAACTATGCAGACAAGTGTTTAAGAGCTTCTCTAGATGGTTTCACATGAATACAAAGTTTGTTTGGACCTTGACCATGAGAATTCTCCTTCCATCTTGAATGAAGATATTTACAGCCATGAAATTTAAGATTTTGTTGCAAATATCCATCATTAATTATAGAGGTAGTTAGATCAATGATTATTTTCTTGTAAATGAATGAATATCTCACACATGGCATGGAATATTTTCTAGTTAGGAACATCTTCGCAAGACTTGAAAGTTTGTTTTGAAATTATACATATTTTAGCCTATAGGTCCAAATTTGAGAAGGATTAAAAAATTTAGAAATAGGGGGCTTCTCCTCTCTTCAAGGTTGTTGGTCATTGCTATCAGTATTTTCAATCTCTAATTCTAGGTCCTACAAATTCTCTAGGATCAATTGTTGTGTGTAAATCTTATCTTTCTTGCTAAGGTGGTTATATTTTTTTAGCCATTAGCAAGATTTGAGATCATGTTTATATGTCTCCCTTGTTAAAAGAGAAAAATCACCATATTTGTCCCTTTTTCATCATTTTGAACAATTGATGTGTGTAAAGTTTATTTTTTTAAGATTAATGAAAATTATTTTGGTTATTTTCTCTTTATTATTAGTGAAGTGCAATAATATGTCTTACAAGTCCTGATGATTGGATCTATGGGTTTATGTTCATTACTGGTTATTATTGTGAGTATAGATATAGGTTGTAAATCCATTTATATAGTTTAAATTTGAAAATGTGTTGTTGAATGACCTTTTAGGGCACCCTAGGTGTACAGATTTGATAAGAAATTTTTTCTAGAAAGTTTAGTTTTAGTGTATGCTCTAGGTTTTTAGGGACCATTTGGTATTTCCCATTAGCTTGTATTTGAGTTTTTTCTACATACTTTGCTAAGGATAATCTCATGAACATTGTAACAATCTTTATTATTTGAAAAGCCACTAGAATGCGACCTTCCATTTTTATATAATCATATAATTGTCCTATCTCTTCCCACCTTGCATATAATACATCCTTTGCATATTGTGAGTATTATTTTCCTCCTAAAAATGCATAAGATTTTACTTACCTAACATGTTTTTGTATTTTTTTCTTTGAATAATAGTGCTATAATTTTCCATTCAACCTATATTTTAAACATTCTTCAGAATGAAAGTTGTAGTCATACAAAAATCTCTTCAGTAGCTTGAATGTGACCTAGTGCATTTTTGCTTTCCTTGTGACAACCCTTCCTAGGTGGAGTGTGCAAGTTTGATTATGCCATAGTCACACCTGCATTTATTTGTGCCAATAATCCCCATGGATTTTGAATTGCATAATCTCTCTATGTGAGAAAACTACCCCTTAGATCCTCTCACATTGGTTTAGGCAAAGCCAAAAGTACCAGGGAGTTGACCATACCCTTTGTTAGTTCCACTCAATCATTTTCTTAGTCTTGTCCACTTTTTTATACCCAACCCTTCCCTAGATATAATTACATACTAGAAAGTTCTCATCACTATTTTTCATTTTCTTCAAGTGTGCAAGGCCAAATTAGAGAGGTGTATAGATAGGAACCAACACTTAATTGGCACCATTATTGGGGATTAAACTAAAATCCTATTTATTTTTGTGTTGTTTGGTACTATTACAAAGGGCCATAAGTATTTCATCTTGTGAAGTTATGTTTTGTTACTACACTGATCTAACTATCTTGGCTATCAATGTCACAACACTCCACTGAGGACATGGTAGGAAGTTTTAAGGCTTGACAATTTGACTTCTACTACATTTATTACAAATAACTATTAATATTACATGTTGAAAGGTGTTTTTCCCATTCTAAGCATTATTATTAAAGATTTGGTGTCTTTTTTCTATCTCATTAATTTTCAATAAGTTTAATTTCAACATGTATCACAATAGTTTGTCAACTATTATATTCTATAAGTTTGATTCTAGTGGTGACTCTAACTTTATTTTCTTGTTTCAAGGGAGATTGGTGCATGTTTTAAATGTTATGGTAACTTTAAATTTTCAGTATCTTCTTTTTTGAAAATTTGGAAGGATTGATATCATCTTTCAGAAGTGACCTATCAAAAAAACTTGTCTCTCCTTTGAGTATTCCTCAAAGAAGAGGTAGACAAATTTGAAATCATATTGAAGCGTAAAGCTCAACTATTAAGGGTTCTCTAAATTTTGATAATATTGACATATTTATTAAACCACCCAATATTGAGGACTATCAAAACTCTTCTTTTGATTATGAAACACATACTCCCATTTATTTTCCTTCTCCTTTCCAACTAGCTAAATCCCCTCCCAATTCTGATCCACCAAGTCCTCCTCATTCACCCCCTCATATTTATTTGTAATTTTTTATTGAACATCCTATTGAACTAATTATGAGTCATAGGGACCAAGATGATAATGGATGTCCTAAATTCAATGTTCTTACATTTAAGCTTATGAATTTTGATGAAATGGAACGCTATCCTAATAAAGTCCCAAATGAAGTTAGGAAGTGCCTCCTAAAATTCTAAGGGAACAATGCAGTGAGTGGTGATCAACACCTAAGGGCCTTTCAAAATATTATTGAATATATGAGGTTCAGTATAAGGATGTATGAATTACTTTATGTTTTCACATGTTGGAAGAAGATTCTTATGAATGGTTTAATTCCCTTCCCAATAGATGCATTGATTCATAGGAAGAGATGCAGATTTTTTTTAGAATTCAGTATGGTGGTAGGATTGATTCAAGGTTTATCTTGGCTAAATTTAAAAATATAAAAAATTATACTAATGAGTATGTGTATGAATTCAACACCCAGCTCAATAAGACTATGATAAAATTGACTAAAAACATCAGACCTAGTGATACAATGTGTTTGATAAAGTATTGTGATGCCTTGGATAAGAAGGCTATGTACTACTTGAGGGATAAGGCTCCCACTAACATGTGGTTGGCATTAAATATGGTCGTCCAAATTAAGAATAATATAAAATATATGGTAAATCCCATGAATAAGTGGGTTGATGTGAATCTGGTTAATCTATAAAATACATATCCCATGAAGATATCCAGCTTGGAGGAAACTATCAAAACTTTGGCCTCTGCTATCAAAGAAATGTCATGAAAGTTGGCTAGATATGAAAAGGGGGTCCCTCATGTGTCTACCAGTTATGAATAGGATCAAAATCTAAATCAAGCACTAAGGGGTTCTAGTTTTAACAATAGAGATAATGATAGAGTGAAGAGGCATGCACATGAAGAAAGAAAGAAAAGAAATCAAAATAGAGGAGATGGAAAAGAAGTGCCTAATCCTTATGGAATTAATATTGATTGGTGTGACAAGTTCTTCCTTCCACATCCCCCATGTGATATAGTTGAACTAATTGATGAAGATGTAGATGATCTTGGGTTTGCATCATTATATGAAGATATCCTAATGTTCGATTATCGAAACCCTTGAAGTGAGATGACTACCTCCATAGAATTTCTAAGTGATACTACTATGGATCAATTTTAGAGTGTAATTGAGAAGTTAAATTTCCCAACTCTTAAATTTGCTTGTGATTTTAATATGGAACAAGCATATGAATTTCCCATTCATTATTTCCATTTCTTATACTATATGATGATTAAGAAATATGATGGGGGAATTTTGTCAGATGAGGACAAACAACTACTAGTCAATGCAACAATTGCCTAAGAGAAGGATGATCACTTGAGAAGCAAATATTAGGCTGCTACTCCTCAAGACACTACCCTTATAGATATAAAGGCATGGGATGATAATAAGAAGGCTAAGAAAACTATATCAATTCCTAAAGATTCCAATACAATGCCTATTTTCCAAGATGCTATGCCAAGAGATGCTATAGCCAAGAATAGATAACCCATCTTGTCAAGTATCCATAAAGGTGATAATGAGCCAAAATAAAATCCACCTTTGAAACCTTATAATAAGAATGCAAATCCAATAAATCATACTCCATAGACCTTAAGTGACTATATTCTATTTTAAGTTGTTATCACTCTTCCATCAAGTACTCCTCTTCCTCAATATAGCATATGTGATATGGCCCAAGTGTTAAGCCAACTAAAATTCATCATGTCACTTTTTGAATTGTTAAGAATAACTGAACACAGGAAGAAGGATTTTGAATACTTAGAATTTAGTGAAAGGTTAGATATGAATGAGATTGAGTTTCCCCAACCACCTTCAAAAAGTGATGAATAACCAGAAGAATTTGTTGAACCTACTCTAGAGGATTATTTGGGGACTACATTGGTATAAAGTTAGTTACATGTGGATCCATTTTATATAACCCTACTAATCAATGGTCTGATTATTCACAACTACATGTTTAACTCTATATATTCTTTTAATGTGATGCCTTTGGGTATCTTAAATGAATTTAGATTTAAGGCCATGTTAGCCTTTGGAAAGTTTTATGACATGGAATCATGAGAGGTTCTAGTTGTTGTAAAAGTCAAGGGACTAGTTGTATAGTTAGTAGTTCATCTTGGTAAGTATCTAAACATGGATGTGGTAGTTGTAGACTACCCACCTAAGTGGGGGATGTTATTGTCACAAAAATGAGCTACTAGCATGGATGGAACTATGTAGATGGACCTTTCCTATGCTAACATTCCCTTGGAGGGTAATATGGTCATGATTTATAGACATCCAAAGATGTTACATGTGATTAAAGATCCAAAATGTACTCTTAATGAAGTAATATACATGGATGTTGAGTTTGGCAACTTTTTTGGAAATGTTGATATTAGTGAGTATCAAACTATTATTGATGTTGAACCTAAGAAATAAAGTGAAATTTGGAAGATGTGATTTCATGGGGATTTCTTTAATCTTGGAAATAGATCTAGGGTTGTCTTTTATGCTCCTAATGGTAAATGTTTTATGTGTTCTTTTTATCTTTCTTTTGTGTGCACAAATAATATTGTTGAGTATGAGGCACTCTTTTTTGGTTTAAGGCTTTCTTGTGATTATGAAATTAAAATTTTGGTTGTCCATGGTGATTCCTAAATAGTGGTAAAGTAAGTCTGTAGTGATTTTTCCATAAAAAATAAGAGGTTGAAATAATATCATAATGTCATTTTGGATTTCATTAAATTTTTTGGTGTATTCAATTTGTGTTATCATGTTATATTTTTCAACAAAGAAGTTGATAGACTTGTAGGGTTAGGTGGTTAGTTTGATATTGAAAATACGAGCCCTTATTATCATTATCAAGTGGAGGTGTTTGTCAAGCCTTTAATCCTAGATAATGTTCATCATTGGTAGGTGTTTAATGATGATGAATAGATTAAGAGCTTTTTGAATTATGAATTTAATTTTCATGACCAGCTCATAGACTTGGACTCTATGGTTTAGGTTTGTGATGGAAATGAAACCTTGTTTGGGAAGGACATTATTCAGCTAAAGACAAACACTCTCCTAAGAGGGCTAGTTTGTTTAGAAGTATATTTTGACGGAGCAGATAAAATCAATTCAAGAGACTCATTTATCTTAAAATATGTGACTAAGTGTAACTTGGGTTGTCATGAGAATACAAGAAAGGGTTGGTTGGGTACTCACTTAAGTGCAATTGAGAAGAAAGCTTATATGCAGTTGTTAAGGAAGTACTAGGATTGCTTAGCATGGTGTTATTCTAAGTTTAAAGCATATAAAGAAGACTTGTTTTATCATGTCATCCCATTATAACTTGATATCAAACCTTTCAAGTAAAAACAAAGACTTATTAACCCCATCTTAGCCACCAAGATGCAGGATGAGTTGAAGAAGCTAAGGGATGGTGGTATCATTCATCCCATTATGTATTCATCATGGGTTGAAAATTTAGTCCTTGTAAGAAAGAAAAATGGTGACATCCACTTGTGTGTGGATGTTAGAAATATTAATAAGGACTATATAAAAAATAATTATCCACTGCCCAGTATGGAGAACCTACTAAAAAATATCACTAGATCATAAATGTTGTCCACATTAGAAGGCTTCTTATGTTATAACTAGGTTGTGATGAAGGAATTTGAGAGGTCCAAGACTGCATTCACTACACTTTAGGGAACATATGTGTATATGAGGATGCTTTTTGAATTGATTAATGTTGGCACAATATTCTAGTGAGCTATAGATGCCACTCTTTTAGGGATAATTAGCCCAATTCATTACTATGTATCAAGATGACATTACTATGTACTCCAAGATTAGAGAACATTTAGAATATGTTCTAATTAGATGCAATTAGCTCAAAATTTCACTTTACATAAAGAAGTGCCACTTTGGAGTATAAAAGGCCAAGTTGTTGGGACATATAGTGTCTAAGGATGGTGTCATGATTGATCCTGAAAGGGTCAAATCCATTGGCAAAGTGCCTATCCTATAGTCCAAGAAAGGAATTTAATCTTTCTTTGGACAAATTAACCTTGTAAGGAGTTTTATGTCTAATTTTGTAGAGGTCACTCTACTTATTAATTCTTTGTTAAAGAAGGACTAGAACATCAAGTGGGAGGAGAAGGTCATGCAAGTGTTCAATGACATTAAGAAAACTTTAAAGCTTCCCCCTATTTTGGCAAACATTGATTACACAAAGTCCTTTCAGATATTCTCTTTTGCATCATTTAATACCATTATTTGTATCCTATTGAAAAAGAATGAAGATGATCATAAGCAGCCCATAAATTTATTTAACAAAGCTATGCAAGGTCCTAAATTGAACTATACCATCATGGAAAAGTAATATGTTTTCATGTTTGAAGGCTGTTAAAATGTTTAGACCTTATATTCTAAGTTTAAGAATTTATACTTATCTCCCACACACCATGGTGAAGAACATCTTGACTTAGACTAAAGTATCCAACCATAGATGTAGGTAGGTCAACAAGTTACAAGAATATGACATGGATATTTAGATCACCAAGTTAGTAAGAGGGATGGGTCTAGATAAGATTATGACTGAGACCAATTTGCAACCTATTCATGTAAAAACCAATATTTTTAATGTTGATGATTCATTAAGTCAATTTTACATTAATTTGTGGTATAGAGATATTGTTTACTACTTACAAAATTTGAGTTATCCCACTGACTTGGACAAGAATCAAATAAAAAATCTTAAGCTCGTGTCCCAAAAATACCTCTTTACTAAGAATGGATTAGCATGGAATAATCTAGATGGGGTTTTTATAAGATGCATGTTAGAAGGACAAACTACTAATCTAATTAAAGTCTTCCATAGTGGAGTATGTGGTGGCCATTTTTCACCTAAGGTTATAGATCATAAAATTATGAGACCTAGTAATTGGTGGCCACCATTGCTCAAAGATGTTTCTCAAATAGTTATAAAGTGTGAGAAATGTCAGTGCTTTATTGGGAGGATGAAAGCTTTAGGTTCTCTTCACTTGAAACATGTGATGATTGAAGGCCCATTTAGATAATGGGGAATGGATTTCATTAGATAAATTTTTGATTCATCAAGAACTTGACATAGATGGATACTAGTTGAAACTAACTACTTCATAAAATGGGTTGAATTAGTGCTTACAAAGAAAACAACACACTATGTAGTTATTAATTTTTTGTTGGATCAGATTATTTATAGATTTGGTGTGCCTATCAAGATAATTGTTGATAATGCCATGAAATTCAAATCCAAAACTTTGGTGGCATTGTACAAAGACTATGGGATTGAATTGACCTACACTTCCAATTACACCCTTATGGGAATGGGCAAGCAAAATCAAGTAATAAAAACTTGCTCATGATCATTAGGGAAAATTTGGAAGCAAACAAGAAGAAGTGGGGTGAACAACTAAAGTTGCCTTGTGGGATGATGGGATTATGCCTAAGAGAACTATAGGTAGAAGAAAATTTGAGATTGTTAATAGAGCTTAAGTAGTTTTGCCTATGAATTTGTAGTTTCCCACCTATCAACTCATGCAACAACTAGAGGATGATGAGTAGATCAACCACTATGAGAGTAGGGTGAACTATATTATTGAGCTTGATCAAATTTGAAGACAAGCTCATGAAGGATACCTCAAGTTCAAGGAAAAGTGAAGAAAATATTTGATAGTAAGGTCACTCCAAGAACATTATAAGTAGGTGATTTGGTTCTACTTTGAGACAACAGGCATGAGGACAAAGGAAAACATGCCAAGTTTGATGCCTTATGGATGAGTCCCTAATCCATTGATTTTCAGATTGGGGAGCAAACTTTCTTCTTAAGAGACCTGGATAGTGAAATACTAGAACTACTAGTTAATGGCAGACATCTGAAACACTTCTTTGATCAATTCCTTAACATGTGTACCATATTGTATAGTGTTTTTTTCTTTGTCTTTCTATAGTTTTGTTGCCCCTCTACTTTGGGATTTTTTTTTATAGTTTCCATTTATGTTTTTTGTCATGTTTTCTTTTTTAGATCCTCTTGATTTGTTTTTTTAAAGTCTATCATGTTTTTTTGAGCCTTCATGGATGTTTACTAAAAATTTCTAAGTATTGACTCTATAAGCCAATGTATTGGCACCTTGTCTCACATTATATGGTTCTTTTCACACCCATATGGGGTATGCATACCCAAGTGAGAGCTAGTGTTAGTTCTTAAAATTGTACTAAAGTAATTAGGCCATTATCAAGTATAAATTCTTAAATCCTTAGCACAAATTTTGATTTCAACATTTACTTGTATTTAAAGTTTCATGTTTATATTAGATAAGTCCTAATTTGGTCTTTGATTGGAAAATGTGTCTTTCCCTTAGAATTTTTTAGGATTTTTGCACAAACATAAAGTCTGACAAAAATCAATCATTAGGATTTTTGTCTTAGACAAAAATTTTAAAGACTTATTTCTATTAGACATTTTATACACTACAAAAGGCTTGAAGGAATTCAATGTCTTGGCCAAGTGCCATTTGTATCAAGCTAAGTATTTCATAAAGGATCTGAAGGGTCACTTATTTAAGATATTTTATCTACAAAAAAAAAATCCAAAAGGCACTTTCCCTTTGGGCATTTTTCCCATGTAAAAGGCTTGAAAGAAATGTAGAGTATTATTTTATTTTAGACAAATTTTTGTTGGAAAATTTGAAGGACACTTACCCTTTGGAAAAAGTGCAAAGGTCTCATTTATTTGATAAAATATATAGGTCTAATTCCTTTGGGAAAAGTGTAAGATCCATTTGTTTTGGACTTTTTGTCCTTGGAAAAAAGTTCAAAGGGCACTTTCCCTTTGTGCATTTTTCCCACATCAAAAAGGCCCAAAAGAAAAGCCTGAATTCCTTTGGAAAAGAAATGAATTCCTCATTTTTTCTAGGTAGTTTTTTCATGGTAAAAATTTCAAAGGGCACTTTCCCTTCGATCATTTTGCCTGGACAAAAAGCCTGACAAAAAGTCCTTTCTTGGTTAAAAGTGTTCACTCAAATTATCTGAAGGCCATATTATTTCATGTATTTTATCTTCAAAAAAAGCCTAAAGGGCTATTTCCTTCATGAATTTTTTATGGACAAAAAATCCCAAAGGGATATTTCCTTCGGGCATTTTGTCTACACCAAAAATCCCAAAGGGCTATTTTCATTATTTCAATAAAATTTTAAAGACTTATTTATTTTGACCAAAGTGTTTTCAAAAATTCCAAAGGGTTAATTCCTTTAGGGATTTTACCTATGCAAAAAGTCTAAAACAATTATCCAAACAAAATACCTAAAAATATTATTCCAGAAAAAAATATTGAAGGCATGAATACCCAAATTCAAAATACCCAAAAACAACAGTATGATGATCTCATGAAAGTCATTAAAAATCATGTGAACATATTTAACAGTCATGAGGATGCCAAAATTAATCCTAGGCTAAAAACCATAGGGGTTTAAATTTTGATGGTTGTGTAGACATTATTGATGATCACATGAACATATTTGATGGTTTTAAGGACATCAAAATTAATCCCAAGCTAAAAAACATAGGGGTTTAAGTTTTGATGGTCATGTGGACATAATTCATTGTCACATGAATGTCTTTGATAGTCACAAGGATGTCAAAATTAATCCTAGGCTAAAAACCATAAGGGTTTAAATTTTGATGATCATGTGGATGTCACTAATGATCATATAAAAATCCAAATGAGCCACATAGATATCAATGGTATACATAATATCTTGGGTCCAATAGATCAATAAAAGTGGGAATCCAAGCTGAATCATATAGAATACATAAGCATGTATGTTCTCCTATCCACAAAAATAAGCCATTGAATGGAATCAACCATGTTTGAAGGTTTTGTAATAGATTAAATGATGTCCATTTGATCTTGGAGGTAGGCTCTTTTTGAGTTAGTGTAGGGCTTTGGTTTATTTCTTTCTTGTTATTCATTTCATGTCCCTTATTTTTTATAACACATATATATTATTTGTTTGCCTTCTCTTATGTTGTTTTTTAATCTCAATAAATATTTTCAAGATAATCCTCAGCTTGGTTTTCATCCAATTGCTTAGAAAAGGACTTCATAAGTTGGAAGTATAGGTGTAAAATGACTATGGGTCTAAAATTTGAGCTTGATGTTTTTAAATTTTAGGGAGATTGGTAAAGACAAAGGAATAGACAAATCATTCCCTAAAATATTAAACTTTTATCTGATCTAAGCTTGATTTTGATAAGGTTTGCATATATAGGATGAAACTTTAAATTATCAAAGCACAATCATGCTTGAACTTAAACAACATTCATTGCCTAGGGTAAAGTTTGTGACCAAGGATGATTTCTTCAAGATTAGACACTTGACCAAATCCCAAAAGCTGGCTAACTTGGTTCTTAACCTTTGATAGAAATCTAAAAATGGTCTATAAAAAGCAAAACATAAGAGCTCATTACAAATTTTAAAAGGAAATTTTTAAGTAAAGGTGATTTAGGTAATATTCCTTAGGGATATAAACACCTAACTGGTAGTAGAGTAAGGCTTTAATGGATTTAAAGGCATTAGTATTAGACCTATGGATGCCTAGCTAGTAGTAGAGTAATGCCCAAGCCTTCCCTAAGTTAAAAGAATGGTTCTTAATGAATATTAAAACATACTGTAAGCCAATTTCAATGGTTAAATATAAGAAGTATATAAATTTATCTCTAAATCTAATGGAAAATAGTAATTGGAATCAAATCACACACACAACATGACTAGGTTCTTATATTTGATACAATTTTACATGTATGAGTCTTGTTTTAAACATGACTAGGTCTTAACAATGGTGCTTGATCAGGTGGAATGAATAACATATTTGTAAGTCTAAACCATAATCCCTGACATTTAAAACATATTGCTATCAAAATTCACTTGATCAGGGTGTTATTATTATGTTTTCACACTATCTGTATTTGAAGATCATCCACACCTAGTTTGGTTGGCATATTTATGCATGATTCTAGTTTATTTTTTATCTTAATTTTCTAACATTGGATTTGTAAGTTTTAGATTTATAGTTTTAATGGATCCCCCATTAAAAATGGATTATGTCTTAGTTTCATGATTTAATGTCAATATTTGTCATTTAATAGCCTTTGGTTTATCAAAGGCTGAGTTGAATTCATTTTGATTACCCTAAAACCCTTATTCTAATTACCCTAGCCCAAGTCTTTCCATTGGAATTTAAAAATGGTGGGAACATTTTTACATGGGAGTATTTGAAAATGCCATGCACTTAGGTAAAAAAACTTCTAAGGTTGGGTCATGTTTATTTACATGACCAAACCCTAGTCTAAAGATCCATGTTTGGTCCCTTTTAGGTCCTGAGATCCTTTAGCCTATGTTCCTCATTCTCTAAACTAACACATGGTCCTTTTTTATCTAGTAAAGCCCCATTTTATTTTAATCTTAGTCTAAAAATTATCCTAAGGTCTTAATTCATATTTACTAATATGAATCAAAACCTTGGTCTAAGATTGTAACATAAGTCTTATATTATTTCTATGCCCTAACTTAGTTATATTTTTCATTTTTCATAGGCACCAATCATTCTTTAACATAATGGATTACAATTGATATCCCATGTTTGATCACGAAATTGAGATCGAATGGTGCAAGTTCAAAGTCAAGAGGTCAATCTTGTGATGCATGATATGTCTCGAGCATGTTCCCATTGGTTGATAGTAGGCAATTAAGTGTACACCTTTCAATCAATGGGGGCATATTAAGTCAAGGTTTCAAACCAAGCCCAAAGTGAACATGGTGATGACATGCATCACAACCACATTAGATAGAGTATTAAAAATCCAATTGCATTTGATCTTTTGGATCAAAATCCAATGGTATGCATTGATCTGACCTAATAAGATCTAATGATGTAAGATCAAAGGGTCCATTTTATTTATGTTTTAACTTGGTCTAGTTCTTTGACCTAAAGTTTCATTATATTTATTAATATAATAAAACCTTAGGTTAAAACCTTATGCTATGTCTCTTTTTATTAATCACAGGGCCCCCTTTTATTATGTCTTGAACTTAGTCTAAACTTTGACCTAAATTTTTATTCATGTTCATTAACATAAATAAGATATTAGTCCAAATACTTTATCTTAAAGATTTATATTGTTCTTTTGGTTTTAAACTTAGATGTTTTTATTGTTTATAGGAATAAATCTTGCTCAATATTATAGATTACAATCTGATGATGTGAGTTTGATTGGATTATGAGATATAATGGTATACAGGAATGGTTAAAAATTTAATGCATGGTTCTAGGATAAAGATAAATCATATTACTAGAGATTGATGGTACATGTTCAAGCATACACTATATAATATATGGCACATATTAAGTCAAGACTTTTCAACGAAGCCTAGAATGAAAGCAAGACCACCACTTGGCAAGAAAATGTTATCTCAATAGGACTGATAGAATATGATGTAGAAATCTCATGGAGATGATAAGTGATACTAGTTTAGTATAAGACCCATAGACAACCAATGGAATTTGATACATTGGAGCAAGATCAATGGCATGCATTTGTTTAGGCAAGCAAATCTAATGGTGTGAGCCAAGATGGACTTTTAAAGGGGCTCAAGACTAATAAACAAGTGACACAAGCTTATATTAGAGCTAATTAAGTAACCTAGTTAGTATTAAACCTCACAAGAGCCTGACTAGATTTGATGTGGCATGCCAAGTGTCTATATTAGATGGGAATCCAAAGATTAAATGTTCTTCCATGGATGGTCAATGATGAAAAGCATTGAGGGAGGTATATAGGCCATTCCAAAGAATATTTTTTAATAATAACCATGGATAATTTTCTATTTACATCATAACTAGATAATTCACATGCCATCATTGTGAAATTAGTTTGTTCTATGGTATGTACTAAGTAAAAGGGAAATGTCTAGGAGATTCCAACTATGTATATAAGTGATCAAGAGCTTCTCTAGATGGTTGCACATGAGGACAAAGTTTTTTTGACCCTTGACCACAAATATTCTCCTTCCATCTTGAATGAATATATTTCTAGTTGTGAAATAAAGTATTTTGTTGCAAATATCCATCATTCATTGTAGAGGTAGTTAGAACAATGATTCTTTTCTTGTAAATGGATGAAGATCTCAAGCACGACAATAAATATTTTCTAGCTAGGAGCCTTTTCATAAGATTTGAAAGTTTATTTTATAATTATGAAAATTAAAACCTATAGATATAAATTTGAGAAGGATTGAAAAATGTATAAATAGGGGGCTTATCCTCTATTAAAAGTTGTTATTTGTTGTTATTAGTCTTTTCTATCTATAATTTTAAGTCCTATAATTTTTTTGGGATTAATTGTTGTGTGTAGATCTTGTCTTATTTGATAAGTTTGTTGTAGCATACATCCATTAACAAGATTTGAGAGAATTTTTATATGTGTCCCTTGTCAAAATATCAAACTCACCATGCCTATCTCTTTTGTAGAATTTTCAATAATTGATGTGTGTAAAGTTTATTTTTTCAAGATTAATGAAAATGCTTATAGTTCTTTGCTCTTTCTTATTGATGAAGTGTAATAATATGTATTTCAAGTCCTCTTGATTGGATATTTGGGTTTATATTAACTATTGGTTATCATCTTGATCATAGATCTAGGTTGTAAATCCATTTTTGTAGTTTAATTTTGAAAATGTGTTATTGAATTACCTTTTAGGGTACCCTAGGTCTACAAATTTGACAAGAAATCATTTTTTTAAATTTTAGTTGTAGTGTATGCTCTAGGTTTGTAGGGACTATTTAGTATTTCCCATTAGCTTGTATTTTATTTTTGTATACATATTTTACTAAGCATAACGTTATGAACATCATAAGAGACCCTACTATTTGAAAAGGCCACCAACATGCCACCTTTCATTTTTATATAATCATCTAATTATGATACCTCTTCCCACCTTACATATAATACATCATTTGCATATTATGAGTATTCTTTGATCCTAAAAATTCATAATATATTTCTTACCTAACATGTATTTACATTTTATGCTTTGAATACTAGTGTTGCATCTTTCCATTCAACCTATATTTTAAATATTATTTAGAGTAAAAGTTATATTCATATACATACCTATCTTTAGTAGTTAGAATGTGACCTAGTACATTTGTGCATTCATTATGACAACCCTTCCTAGGTGGAGTGTGCAAGTTTTGTTGTACCCTAGTCACACCTACATTTTGTTATAACCAATAATCTCCATGGAGGTTGAATTACATAATTTCTCCATGTGAGAAAACTACCCCTTAGGTCCTCTCACTTTGGTTTAGGGAAATTTAGAAGTAGTAGGGAGTTGACCATATCCTTTGTTAGTTCTTGTTAGTTATTTTATTAGTTGGGTCCAATTTTTTATGCCTAACCATTCCCTAGATTTAAAAACAAAATTGCAGATTTCTCATCACTATTTTCCATTTTATTCAAGTGTGTAGGGCCATATTAGAGAGGTGTAAAAAAAGGAACCAACACATGATACCTTATCAAAGGTTATAATGTACAAATACAAATAAGAGATGAGGGTAATTGATAAAAAATTATACCCTATAATGTATAGGGAAATACATGAAGGGTCCATGCCTAGATTATCAAAGGAAATTAAAGAAACATTGAGCACCCTAGGAGCCTATTGGTATTACCTAGATTTCACAATGGTGAGGATATTTGGAATTAAGACAACCCCAATCAATTTTCCCATTATAGTGCTATACAAGTTTTCTAAAGAAGAAAATGATTTTCAATTACTCATAGGGGTGGATAGACTATGGAAGAATAAAAAGAGAGGATTTGTCCACCCTCAATTGTCTAACACTAGCTAGTTTAGGATAGAGAAATGGAACTCTATCACTACTTCTACTAAGTAAAGCCCCACCTTCAACTTGGAAAGATATGGAAACATGCAATGGGACCTATACCATATAACATTCAAACATTTCATCAAACACAAGGTAACTTTGAGAATCACCTACCATCATGAGCCATAGGATGAAGACAAATTCTACATTAATGCTACCAATGATCAAAAGGTGAAGTAGAGATTAAATGAAGTTATCATTCCTCTTGTTAAGGGTAGGTTTAAAGATAAAAGTTTATATGAAGTTTTCAATCCTAAAGATTCTCAATCAAGAGCATCTACATCCACAGTTCATCTTTCTAGTGTTAAATAATAAATACCAACTAACCCTCAACTTATTTAAAGGATATTAAAAACATTGTCTCCTAATATAGATAAGAGAAGAGATGAGACTAATAAACATACTAAAAAATATTCTATTTTAGGAAAAAAACATCCAACACCCCATTCTAGGAATAAAATATTACCTCAGTGTAGGCAAAGCCTTCAGTGGTTCCTCCTTCATCTTCATTTGAGATAGTAACACCACTAACTATAACACTAATAGCTTCCACCTCATAACTACCTCCCCTACTTCTTATCAAGGAGGAACTAGGTACTACTAACCAAGAATGTGTTTATTTGCTTCCCATGTTTTTAAATATCCATCCATTATGTATATTTTATGAACCCCTAACCCTAGATCACATGAACATAATTCCCTACAGTCTCCTCACAAGGCTTGTGATTAGGCCCATGATTATCCCTTTCCCCACTATCAAACCTTTTGATGTGTCCTCCACTTCAAAAGTTTATATGATGTCCAATCTCCCCCCAATTCTACCTATGCCCATGCTTAAGCTTGGTCCTTAATCACCAAATAAAAGGCCTACTATTTTCATACCCTAAGTGCCTTTATTACTAATAAGTGCTTCTAATAGCACTATTTCTTCATCATCTACATAAGTAACACTTATCACCTCATTCCTTAGTTTTGAATTTGTCTAAGTCACCTCCATAGTTACTTCCAAAATATATACCTTATAGGAATTGACACCAACTCATTAATTTCCTCCATCTACTCATCCATAGGGGATATTTTAGATAATTCCATGATAAAAGAAATGTAGATGGATATAATAGAGGACTAGTTTTTTTTATAGTAGACCCTCTATATGTCTCACTAGAATTTGATAAGTCTAGGGTAATGAAGACACTAACCAAAAGGAAGTTAGCTTATCTAGATCAGACAATTGTAAATGAGTCTAAATAAACCCTATTTAAATTGACCAAGAATAAAAGAACTAGGCATGGCCATCAATAATAATATAAAACTAACCCCCTCTCACTTCTAAAGTCATATAGTAATGTAGCCATAGAGTTAATGAAGGTAATGCAATAAATAACTTCCAAGATATAACATCAACATAAATCCACATTTTCAAAATAAACCATCACCAAGGTGGAATGTGATGTTGAGCTTATGTTAGATAGTCTAAATATTCTAATTTAGTACAAAGAGAAAGGATATGAAGTCTACAATAGGATTCTTAAGGCAGAGAGCACCTATGGGATTTATGACATCAAGGTAATCAACTTGGTAAAGTTGATTAGGATGAACAAATTTGAAGACCTAAAATTGATCCCATTAGAGGATTTGACCATAGCTGAGTCCTATATAATTGGAAGAAGGAAATATTTGAAACAGTGGATTGATGACATGAGATCCCTGGGCTAGTCTCTTTGCCAAGTAGGTGATAGACTTATAACTCTGCTTAAAGAGGTTAAGATCAATCACCTTGATAAAAAGGATGGTTCAATCATCATCAAGGATGCTTTCAGATCCAAGCTAAAAAACATTACCATTAGTTTTATAAAGTAGGCCATGGATAGAGGAGTGACATTTGGGTAGGATGTGGTAGACTTGACATCATCTACCAATCAAAGAATATAAAAGGTAGTAGAGATCAATGAGGTTGTAGGACCACTCTTGAACAATAATGATGTAATATTAGATCTCATCATAAAATTACTAACAAAAACCACTATATATTTAAAATTGATTAAAAATAATTACAATAAATGATTTGAGGCATGGAAAGGGTAGATAGAAGCTGAGAAGTAATAAGCCACAAATGGTCACTACAAAAGCTTCTTCCCTTTTGGCCCCTCTTGTAATTTATTCTTATTCTAATAAACTAGGATCTTTATCAACATCCACATTAGTACAATATTATCCTATAACCTCAGGAGAAAGATAGCCATTTTTTAGGATTCTTTTCTTTGATGAGTGTCATGTTCTAGTTTTGCTTAATGTATATTGTAAAAAAATTCCTTTTCTAAATAAGGAATATTATTTAGTGTTTATAACATGAGAAAATTGTATCCACCAATATATGTTATATATATGACTCTTTTATAACTAACATAACCATATTAGGCACAAAAATCCTACACATAGGGGTTTTCCCCCTTAATTGTACTTTAGAATAGAACTTTCTAAAATTGATGCAAATAGAAAGATAAATTCTAGCAATTTTTTCAAAGTTTCATTGATTTCAGATTTTCTTATTTTTCAAGTTCTAAAAATGATAAGGGATTTAATTTATCTAAAGGTTAAATTTGATATTAGTGTTTTTAATGCATTCTATTATATTTGTATTTTCATCTATGCTAACAAAATTTATCTGTGTATGCTATGTTTCCTTCTACTCTACAAATAAATGTGTTCAAAGTAATTTATTTTAGGTAGCTATTTTAAATCATAATTTTTAGATATATCAATTTAATCCACCTTAGAATCACTATTTTATTTATATTATTTTGAGTCTAGCACTAGAATCTCGTGAATTTTAGTTTTATTTGCACTATTATCAGAAAGAACTAAAGTAAATTTGTCAGTCTTTATTGTTACAAAGAAAATATTCCTTTCTACTATACCCTATTTTTTTTTTGATTTTTTTGAAATGAATCACATTAGATTAATGACCACTATAAATATTCACCTTTTCATTTAAATTTTGGGAAATAAATTGGTAAAATATAAAGCAATTTACATCATAACAATAAGAAGTTTCAAATAGATTTTATCACTAATGATCTATTGTCCCTATAATAGGGTATACTTATAGAATAAAAGTGGTATCGATATAACCATTCAAGAAAAATAAATTATGCCCTAAGGTCTTCCAAGATCTACACAATAAACTAATTTATATTACTTTGTTATAAACATTACATCTTTAGCATAGATGTACATCGATAGTAAGAAAATTGGTGATAGAAGGAAGCCCATTATTTGTATATTTTGAGTAGAATTTTAGTGTATTTTGGTTGAAATATATAATAATTTATTTTAATACACAAAGGTTTCTATAAACACTATAGTTTCTTTTCATCGTCTACAAGATATTTTCAATCTTTGAAAGATCTCTCATAAAATGTGTTTATTTTGAAAGATCCTTGAAATACTAGATCATGTTTTAAGATATTTTGGCATTTCCCCTCTAATATATTTAAATGTCATCTAAAAACATCAAAATAGGCATGTCATTGTATTCTCTGAGTAGATAGGGATGTACTTCATCTATATTATCAAAGGTATACATGAATTGAACTAAGAACTTTAGATCTATAAGAAATAAGTGTAAAGATTAGTGTTTAGATTAATTGTGAAAGATCATTTAGCCAAGGATTTAGAGATCTAAACTATGTTTATTCACATAGCATTAAGGTGTTCTTTGTAAAATTTCACCCTAAAATGTCTTGATAAGCATAGTACACCAAATGTTTCTTGAAAAATCTTGTCTAATGTTTATCTTTATAGGTTAGACCAAGTTTTTGACAAGATTTTATGAAAGCTTCAATGCTTTAAAGAATCTAGATCAATGAAGGTAAAAGAAGACCACTCTACTAGATTATGGACCCTTCTAAGGGGTTCCTTTAGGTTAATTTCACTAATATTTACCTTCTTTATCAATATGTGATGAACCTATGTGGTGTTTTGGATTTATATCATATTTCCTTTCCATAACATCCTAGAGTTACCTAGGATTTAGACCAGATCTCACTCTCAAACTTGATTTCCCTTTGGATCTTTAGAAACCCATGGAAAATCTATATAAAATAAAAGAAGACGTAGTAGGTCCAAATATCTCCATACCTCTCTATTTAACTAGAATCCACATCCTCTATTTCACATCCATCCAGTCATTACATGATTAGGAGGATCCTTCATAAATTTGCCTAGCCATTTTCATGATTTGCCTAGGAATCCTAAAAAATACCTCCCCTCTTCAATCCATTTGGAGGTATAACTACAAAATAACATATCAAGTAATTTAAATAAGGTCATATGATTTTAAACATCATCCAAGAAGATGTATCCTATAGACTCTTCCATTTAACTTTAGGGAAACAACCTATGACTAGTTCTTAAATTTAATTGGGGATTATATCGTAGTGTGGAACTAATTTAATGATAAATTCATTGAATATTTTAGAAGGGTTATTATCCATAGGATTATCTACCAACAATTCAATATCTTGAATTGAGACCTAAGTTATCTCATAAGATCCTTTAATTATAAATTCTATAAGTTGTATAGCCTCACCACAAATCCCTATCAGCTTGCAAATGACCTATTACTATAAATTTATAAGAACACCCTAAACCTAATGATTTTTATATTTATACATAGGGCCATGAAATTCAATATGCTTCCACTCACATCTATATAGGCTATACACATCAATGATCAAATCCATTCACAAGGGCACCCTGTCTTTACTATCTAAAATATCAACTGAACTTTACATACTCTAAACATAGTTCTAAATGTAAATTAGAATTTTCCTATATTAAATAAAATACCTATACTCAATGAATTTCCATTAATCCATGCAACTCCAAGTCAACAACTAGGATTCTTTAATTAGTCTAATACTAGGGTTCATCCCCAAAACAACAGTCATGCATTGGTTCTTGTTAACAACTTTAATACACAAAATGTTGTCTAGAAAAAAGTCTAGAACACTAAGCCTGACTCCTCAATGGGAGACCTAGAAGTAACTTCGATAATGGTAAAGGTAAATATGAAACATAGGGAAAAGTTATAATAGAAATTAAACATTTTAAAAGTACAATAGACCCTTCAACTAGTTGAATAATAATAATATCAATAATGATCCCCTAGCCAATAAGATGTCTAAAATACATATCTATGACTTGGCTTTACCTAATTAATGTAGTGTCTATAACATAGCCAAACATAGAGAGTTATAAGCATATAATTTCTTAACATCTTTAAATTTTTTTGAGGTGAGATAGAAAGTTAAGACATTATCCTATATAATGAAGGAAATACTAGTAACTACAAAAATACAAGAACACTGGACAATGGGTCCAAAGTTACTAAAATTGGTCTTTATGGTTAAAACATACAAGTTTCTTGACCAAGAAGATAATGAGCCTAAAAACAACACACATGATATCCATCCCTTACAATAGTAATATAATAATATTTATACCTTAACAAATAGATCTCAAAAGGAACTTATGAAAACTTCCACACCACCTAACAAAGTTGATACTCTCCCAGAGCATAGAACCAATAATGATCCTCCTCTCCCAAGGGAAAGGATACTCCACCAACTGTAGAGTTGGATTAAACTAGATCCAAGGGTGGATACAATATTATGGAGAATATGAAGAAGATTAAAACCAATGTTACCTTGCACAAGCTTTCTCAAATCACTGAGCAACATGATTTGTTATTGAAATCATTAACTAAAAAATAATACAAAGGTAAATCTAAATATATGATGAAAATGTGGTAATGTATAAAATTAAGGCTGGAGTCCCTCCATTTTTGTTTGTTATAGTTTTTTGAAAGAATGTGCATAATTGTTTAAGTGATTTTAGGTCATCTAATAACATGATGCTTGAAGGCATTTGTGAAAACTTGGGACTAAGTCCAATCAAGTATAATAGAGTTATTATCCACTTGCACAAGTCAAATGTCATGGTAGTAGGAGAACTATTTAATGTTCATATGTAACTGGCTCAAAAACACTAGAATTAGTAGTTCATCGACATTCAAGTTGTAAAAATCATAGAAGCATATGTGATGTTCTTGTGTAGAGGCTAGATAAAATATCTCAATGGATACATACCAATTGATTGCTCACATATGTGTCTACTTTGGAGGGGTATGCCCAATCAAATCCAAATCTAGTGATATCCAAGAATGAATTTCATGATAACTAAGTATAAATCAAATAATGAGAAGGTAAATTTCCAAAACATAGATTTGGGAGTATATGTTATTCACATTGTTGATTAGAGTGAAAGTAACCTAGTGGATAAAGATGAAGGATTCTAAATAATGTATTTAAATGGTGTGAGAGTTAAACAAGGCTTAGGGTTAGGTATTGTATTGATAAATCTAGTTGGTGAACAATATTTAACATCTTCTAGACTTAAATTTACATGCATTAATAATATTGCAAAGTGTGATTCATTGATCTTAGGACTTCAATTTGACATTAAGCATAAGTTAAGGAAATTTTTAGTCCATGGTGATTATGAATTAGTCATTAAAAAGGTATATAGTTAGTATCAATTCAAGATTTCTTATTAGAAAAAATATATTTTTAGAGCCTGAGATTGATTGAGAGTTTCAAAGCCTTTAACATTACCTCTATACCTAAGGATCATAATCAGTTGGTAGATGTGTTAGCTTATGTATAAAAAAATCTAACTCCACCCAAGGCTCTCAAATTCTATATGTTTATAGTTAAAATGATATTGTTCCCTTTTGTGCCATACAATGTCAATCAATTCTAGGTGTTTGATGATGATAAGTAAATACTAGATTTCATGACTAGTTCTAGAATCTTTAAGTCACATGTAATTTATGAATAGGAAGAAGAGTTTACAAAGGAGGTTAAAACTAAAAAATATGGTGTAATACAACTTGAGAATAATATAATTCCTAAGGGCATGGTCTCTCTGGAAAGGGTATTTGATCAAGATAAGTCAATAAGCGATACCAAGGTGCCCAAAGTAAGTGGTAAAGACTAGAAGCAAAATAATTTGTGTTTGTTGAGAAATCCCTAAAAAATCAACTTTAGACTAGCCTATACCCAATAAAATTTTACCAAAGTAACAAAAATACTATCCATATTCAAAAAAATCCTTACATGGTCTTCAACACTTTGGTCATCAATCATATCATCCCTTTGAAGGAAGCATGTAAACATTTCAAGAAAAGGGAAAGATATGCAAACCCCATTTTAGAGCCTATCATTTATAAGAAATTGAATAATTTATTGGATGAGATAATTTTATTTCTAATCAAACACTCCACATGGGTGGCCAAACTAGTCCCAGTCAGGAAAAATAATGTTGAAATTAAACACTACATAGACTTCTATAACTCAATAGATATTTAGAAAAGGATAAATATCTATTTAAATATTTATAAGAGGTAATTTAAATGGTTAGTGGCTCTCAAATGATGTCTTTTTAGGATGAATTCTCTAGCTACAACCAAGTGTTAGTCAAAAAAGAAGATAGGATGAAGAATGCCATAACGACAAAGTGGGGAACATTTGCATACAATAGGATGCCTTCCAAAATCATCAATTCTAAAGACACCTTTGAACATGACATGGATCATGCATTCCAAAGACTAATTTTTAATTTCATTATTATTTACATGGATGACTTCACCATTTTCTCTAAGGATAGGAAAGATCACATGATGCACCTTCAACAAGTTCTAGTGAAATGTAGGACCTTTGGTATCTCTATGAACCATAAAAAAAGTATCTTTTATGTAACCTAAGGTAATATCTTGGGACACTTAATCATAAAATATAGTATGGATATTAACCTTGACATAATTAATGTTATTTTAAGGTTGATTTTCCTAATATCAGAAAAGAGTTAAAATCATTTTTTTTAAATCATTTTTTTAAAAATAACTTTTTACAAAAATTCATTTTACATTTTGATAAAATTGTCAAACCCTTAAATGTCATGTTGAAAATGGATGTAGATATTAATTATATGTTCAAGGCTAAGAAATATTTCCAAGACATCAAGGAAGCCATAGTATAGACACCCATGTTAATTAACCCATATTTTGGTGAATATTTATACCTTTATTATTTTAATTTTGATCAAATAATTATTTATATCTTAATTCATAAAATAAATGACAAAGAACACCCAATCACCTCCATGAGTATGAACTTGAAGGATGTTGAATTGAGATACCTCATGCTAGACAAACAAGCATACACCTTGGTAGAGGCCATAAAAACTTTAAACATTGCATCCTTTGAAATAATACTCATGTCATTGTACCTAACCCTATCACTAAGCTTATGCTTAACCAAAATAGTTTAGGGGAAAGATGAGTGAAGTGGATAACCAAGATAAAATAATATGACATAGAGATCACAACAACTAAGATGGTGCGGGGCAAGGGTTTAATCCATTTTATTACTAAGACTAATCCTTGAATTAATGTTTTGTAGTTAGGATAGGAGTAAACTAGGTCCTAAGTTAAGATTGGTATAAATACATTATCTATTACCTATTAAATGACACTTGACACCTAAAGGTAAAAAGAGAACAAATGAGAGCACTCATGATCAAGAGTTTGCACTTCATGTTCAAAAGAAGAATGTTCTACAAAAAACTACGAAGGGATTTACTTAAGATGCATCTAAAAAAGAGGAATTCATGGAAATATTCAACATCTTCCATGATAAATTGGGAATCAGACACCCTTTGGGTAGAACCACTACCCACAAAATAATTAGACAAAGCTATTACTAGCCTATAATATTCAAGTATGTACATGTTCATGTTTGAGTGTGCCATCAATGTTAAATATTTAAAAATAGAGAGGTAATGGTGACCATGATTTTATAACTAGTGATTGAAATAAGGCCATTTTCCTAATAAGTATTGGAGTTCATTAGATTCATCAATATGAAATCTTCAATCACAAATTCATGTTGATAGCCACTTATTATTGCACTAAGTGGATTGAAGTAATTATCACTAAGAACTATAAGGCAATTGATGTCATCAAATCATTAAAGGAGAAAATTAAAACTAGATTTAGGACCCCCTTGTCTTTGGTATGTGAAAATGGTTTATCTTTCCAATCTATCAAATTCACAAAGTGGGCCTATGAAAACATTTTTATCAAGTTTTCCTTAAACTATTAACCATAATCAAATGGTTTTTCAAAATCAACAAAAAATAAATTGATGAATGTAATGAATAAATCAATAGATAAAAATCCAAGGGAATGGTAGTCATTATTATAATATGCTCTCTAGGTAGATCGAATAAGATAAAAGTAATATTTGAAGTCATCTCTATTTTTACTAGTGTATGGGCAACAACCATTATTTTTATCACCTTATAGCTTCCCACTTATGATTTCATGATCAAATATATGGATGATGATGAAATAATTCAATCGATAATATTGAATATCATCTAGATAGAATATGCCAAAGATGAAGCCCTCAAAAATTTAAGCAAACATAAGGATGTAGTCAAATGGTGGTTTCACAAAAGGGCTTAAATCAAAAAATTTCTAATTTTAGACTTGGTCTTACTATTGGACATAACCCATGATAAAAAAAGGTTATCATGATGAATTCATGACCTTTTGGATAAGGTAGTATCAAATTACAGAGATATTAGGTGATAATGCATTCAAATCAAAAGACTTATAAGGAAATGCCTTAACCTTACTAGTAAATGAACAATAATTGAAGCAATACTTCTTGATTTCCCCTTGCACCCCTACCCAAGGACTGTGAATTGGTTTATTTTAGCTATATGTATGGCTATATTATTTTTTTCTTAGTTTCTCATTATGTGTTTACTTTCAATTATTTTCCTTCCTTAGATTAGTTACTGTGTGTTGTATCTTAGTAATAAGACCTTTGGGCAAGGTTATGAGTTTCTCTTACATTTTTCCCAAATTTTAAAATTGTAAGAGTTAAATCATTAAAACCTATGTACATTAGCATAGCTATTTTTCTAAAGTGAGAGACTACACTGTGTATTGGTTTCAAAAGTTACAAGAATCTAATCTTAAAGTTACCATTTCATAGAGTTTATGCTTTTATTGTGATATTTATTCTAATTCTAAAAAGCATGCATTTGAATAAATAAATGTCTTAAAATTTCAAAATTGGATACGTACTAGCACTTAATCTCACATCATATGATTGCCTAGGAAGAACTTAGTCACTGAAAGTTAATGGTTCCTAGGCAAAAGTTTTGAAATACCTTAAAACCTAGACAACAAACTGGTTCCCAACCTCCAAAGGTTTGAAAAAATAAATAAATAAAAATATACATGTATAAAGTTGAAATATACTTGAAACTATAAGCTAAATTCCTTTGAAGGTGATTTGGGTAACCTCCATTAGGGTTATGGATGCTCAATTGGCAGTGGAGCAAGGCCTAGAGTGGAGCCAACTGTATCTTTGTTATGTCTATGGACACTTGGGTGGTAGAATAGAAATTCCCAAGCCATCCAATTAAAATTTGAGCATAATAATATATTTAAAATTTCATTCTCAAAATCTATGTTCTAGGCCATGAATATTGAAGTTGTTGAAACCTGAAGGCATGTTAGTCAATCAATTCAAAGCACACACATAGTATGGATAGTTTTCATATTTTCAAGGTTTAATCCATCAAGTGGAAAGTTATTAGTTCTTAAGAATTAATTATAATATTTGTTACACCTACCAAGGAATTAACAACATATAATTATATTCTAAATTAGGATATCTAAATTCTAACATATTGATATGTTTCCCGTAGAGGTTGCCATTTTTTGAGATCAACACACCCCATTTTCCCAAAAATGGGACCCTATGAAAAATTAGGATCATTCTCCCTATGATATTACTTACCCTTGGTACCACATGAATAAAACCCCCTTGTATGAATTTAAAGGTTTATAAATCATTTTAATTCACAACAAACATTAATGAGGTACTTTTTTAAATATTTCATTAATGTATAGTTCATTGAGATTTCTAATGATCTTATTTTTTTAAAAGTGTTATTATGAGGAGTTACATTCAAATATCCAAAGTATGATACCTAGAAATTTATTGAAGTTAATTTAAGTTTTTTGAATTATGATATTTATTTAAAGAAGTCAAAATTCATATTAAAGATAATGGCATACCTTAATTTTTAGTTTTAGACTAAGGTCCAAGTCAGATTTCATACTCAAGGTTTATAACTTTAGACTTATCCCTTATCATTTATCTTATTGTTTGATAAATTTCACATTTTTCCTTTGTACAAGAATCCAACACCCACCCAACCACAATTGACACATGGTAGTGTTGCATTCATTGGTCACTTAGCCACATTAGGTTATGAACTTTGTCACATTCATTCTAGTCTTTAGCAAACTGAGTGACCCAATGATCCAATCATATCTTGCCACTTGGAACTCATTTGTAACAATTTTAAGGATAAGTAAAAAAAATTTGTGACCCAATGACCCAATGTAAATTTTCCACTTGTCACTCACTTATGGCATTACATGTTCAAATGTATGAGGTTCATGACCCTGTGACCCAATTAGAATACTCCATGTGGTGCCCAGTCATGGCCTTCCAAGGATTCTATTATTTTATAAATTCTTAAAACCCATCGACACAATCATAGCATTACACTTGGTACTCATTTTCACCCCCCATAGTTAAGGTGTAATGTTAAATTTTAATAATATTATGATTTCATGATAAAGTAACACTTGGAAATTAATCAAACCTGGGTAACTAGATATGTTGTGGAAGTCACCTGTAAATTGGGAGCAATAGGATGAGGATACATAGACCCCTATCTCATGATAATAATATTATGAAATGAAACCATGAAACCTAGTGAATTTACAATCTAATTATAAGGTGATACTTGGCAAAGTGTTATAGTATTCAGGCTCATTAAGAGTTTCATATAACAAATCTACATGACAATGTAATCTAATAAGAGCTTACCACTTGGAAAAATAGTATTTATTCCAAGTCCAAATCATCCTAAGGATGGAAGGGGTTGAACTAAATGAAAATTAGGGAATATCAATCTAATCAAAAGATGACACTTGGTAGAATGTCATGCAATCCACCCAAGTGGTTCAATATTCAAAATATAAGGTTAAAGTTCCCAACAAGGCACAAAGTGTTGAATACATGTCAAGTAAAAAACCTGGGTAGCACACGATTATTCAAAAGGCACAAATTCTAGGTAGGAATTAAATGTGTATGGGGCTTGTTTCAGTGGATATAAAGCCATGTCACTTCACTAAAATGTCAAGCCTATGATAATAGGCCACATGGACAAAGCATAGGTTGTAGTTAGATGATTCATCAAAGTAAATTTTTAAATCCATTAGAATAAAAATTAAGAGCCACCAAGGCATTAAATCAAGTAAAACTAAGATAATTTATTTTTATGGCTCATATCATTTAGTTTAAATTTTGAATTTAGAGTTTAAAGCTTTCCATCTCAAAGTATTAGGTTCACATTCAATTGTTTCCTATTAAAGAATTTTGAAGCATTCTATAAATTTCCTAAGGATGTTTATTCATTCCACGACCATAAAATAAATCTACAATCTCATCAATCATATAAATTTAAACCATGGCTAAAGTTGAAACATCCAGAGCCTACAAGCAAGAACAAGTTCCATTCCTCTATTCTTATTGAACAAATATCATCTTTTGGGACACCAATTTCAATTTTTTTTCATTGGATACCAAAGATAAACACTATAATGTATACAATACTATTGATAGATATAGTGATGATTGAGAATGTTTGAATGAGGCAGAGGATAGATTAGACATTGTATCACTCAAATATGTGAGTTTGCACAAGGATGCATCTAACTAGAGGTACTCCCCTACATAGACATAATATACCATATGTTTATTAAGTCTAGGTAAATTAAAAATATTATTAAATATTTAAATTTGGATCAAGACATTGCATTCATATTTGGGATAGCCTTTCAAGCTTATTAAGATCTACCCAAACTACAAATTGTATATAATTAGGAATCTATGATTTTGTGGATCCAAACACATGACATTAGGGAAGTTTTGAGAGATTGGGATAATAAAAAGGGAAATTTTATATGAAAAACAAAAATTATCCAAATCCCCATCATCTAATTCAAAAAATTAGTATGAATGGGAATGGCTATGATGAATCAGTTTCATGGGGTTGAAGACATAAGCCATGTAGATGAGAAGTGTGTTTCACTTCTATCTATGATAATAGATGATGTAGAGACTCCACCTTTGGAAAAAATTATATCCTTAAAATTGACATCATAGATCATAAATATCATGTCCAACTAAATGGATCATTTTTACATGATGTCCTATCTGATGGATGAAATCTATGCCACTTAGAAGTTCCCCTATTTCACCAACTAGGACCCCAAAATGAAAGACTATGACTCATACCTTATCAAAGTTTAGAGTGTAAAACTAAAAGAAAGAGATGAGGGAAATTTCTGAAAATTTATACCCTATAGTGTATAGGGAAATCCATCAGTGTCCCACGCCCATACTATTAGAGGAAATTAAGGTAACTGTAAGCACCGTAAGAGCCTATTGGTATTACCTTAGTTACACAATGGTGGGGATAGATGGAATTATGACATCCCCACTCAATTTTCACATTAGAGTGAAAAAAAAATTGGTTGCATAAGAATTGGTTTTTAATTACTCATAGGGGTGGATGAACTATGAAATAATAAAAAAGAAGATTGGTTCACCCTCAATTGTTTAACATTGTCTAGTTCAAGATAGAGAACTGGAACTCTATCATTATTTTTGCTAAGCAAAGGCCCACCTTCAACTTAGAAATAGATGGAAATATGCAATGGGACCTAGATAATATAACATTCAAACATTACATCAAACATAGGTCAACTTTGAGCATCACCTACCATCATGAGCTAGATGATGAAGATAGATTATACATCAATTATACCAATGATCAAGAGGTAAAGTAGAGATTAAAGGATGATAAACTTCTTCTTGTTAAGGGAATATTGAAAGATATGGGTTTATATTAAATTTTAAAGCCTAAATATGTTGAAGTGGGAGCATCTGCATTCACATTTCATGTTTCTAGTGCTAAAGAGGAAAGACCAGCTGAACCTCAAATTAGTTAAAGGATATTATAAGAATTGTCTCCTACTTTGGATAAGGGAAGAACTAAGAATTAAAAACATACTAAAAAAGCTTTTATTTTTGGATAAAAATACAAGACCCCATCCCATGAACACAATGTTACCTCATTATAGGCATATCCTTTAGTGGTGCCTCCTCATCTTCAATTGATACATTTTCACCAGCAACTACAATAACAACAACTTTTGCCTCATAAATTCCTCCTACTTCTTAGCAAGGAGGTACTAAGTGATACTAATTAGGAATGTTTTTATTTGCCTCCCATGTTTGTAAGTAGTTAACCTTTAGGTATATTTTATGAACCCCCAACACCATATAACATGAACCTAATGTCCTACAACTCCCTCACTAGGCATGTGATTAGGCCCATGACTATCCCTTTGCCCACTATCAACCCTTTTTTGTGTCTTCCACTTCAAAAGTATCTATGATGTCCAATATACCCCCAATTCTACCTAATCCCATGCCTATTCTTGGTCCTCAATTTCCAAATAAAATGCATACCATTTCATACCCCAAGTGCCTTTATTTCCAACAAGTGCTCATATTATAACTAGTTCTTCATCATTTATATAAGTAACACTTTCCACCTCATCTCCTAATTCTAAATATATCTTGGTTTCCTCCACAAATAAATCGTAAACATCTATGATGAAGAGGTTTTCATAAATTTGTCTATTGTGGATAGAAACACATTCACTTAAAGTCACCTCTACCAATAACTCCTAGCTCTGATCCTTTCTTTAATTTACCTCATTATTAAGCTCTTGATTTCAAACCTCTATATCTTTCTTTCAAGTCTCTTTATAATTTTTACTTCACTTATGCATCCTTGAAAACAAAATACACTAATTCAACTTCACCTTAATCCATGATTTATCACTCACCCTTGCTCGCATTCACATATTAGTCTCTATACTATATTCTTAGTTCCATTTAGCCCTTTCTTGACTTAAACACATGGTAAATTGACTTAGAACTTTATTCAAATTCTTGGGATTTACTAGGAATCTTAACACCTTCTCTCCACCCTATTAAGTCCTCTACAAACTTATTTTCCATCCACAAGGTTTCTCATGACAACCTTTGGTAGCCTAATATGTTTCTACTCTTGACTGAGTCTACTTTATAGCCTTATTAGGCATTTTCTCATTGTAAAAATAGGTTCAATCTCATATTGAAAAAATAAGACCATCTTAAGGTACCCTATATCCCCTACTTGAATTTTGTATGTAATTAGAAATGCATCACATTTATAAATCAATCCTATCTAGAAGAAAATAGATTATACCTACACTTTTTATTGGGAATACATTTATTAAATAGGGGCATGACCAATATGGTTATCCTCTAGAACTAATTAGGGGATCACTTGTCATAATACATCATGATAAGAAGGGTTCCAAATCTTATAGTCTAACATAATCACACAACCCTAAAAGAGTCCTAGGTTTAATGTTCACTCTATTCTAATAACAAGAAATTAAATCTAATCTAGTGCACACCAAAGCTTGTGGCACAAAGTGGGGGTTAGAAACAAAAAAAACTAAACTAAACATACATAAAAGACATATACTTACATAAATGTATATATAATCCTAATACATGGATGAAAGAAGCATAACTACATCATCTATCCACTCTTACAAAGGAGAAATAAAGTTAAGAATACTTACCTTAAAGTTGACACTATCGAGCCTCAATATCTTCCTTGGCCTAGGTGATTCACAAGAGATTGTTTTGGTATATAAGGATAACAAATACAAAACAACTCTAGGATATATAATCTATCTATGCATCCAAAATTATTCTCCACAAGACAAGATCTGTATCTCCAAAGAAAGTATGGAACTCTAAGATTTATTCCTCAAGTAGAATGATCAATAAGTAGATTTCTATTCACATTTATTCTTATTCAATTCTCTTCTTACAAATGTTTTGAAATGAACTTATATATATAAGCAGATCTTGCCCTAAATATCTCTAAAAACTTTGGATATACATGGTCAACCTAGTCAACCTTGTATATTTTTTAGGACAATTTACTAGGTCTGAGCTAGGTCAGCTAAAGGGATAACAAACTCAAAGAGTGAAAAATTCCCCTAAACTATATAGGGTCAACCCAATTAACCTAGTATAACCAATTATCCAAAACGGAATTAAGGAAAGACAAGGAGGATAAATCATGGCAAAAGATTGGAATGGGTCAGGCTAAGAAGAATAATCTTAAGGTAAATTATTTTATGATATGAGTGTGTAGATGAAAAGTGTAAAAGGGAAAACAATATTATGAAGCACCAATGGTCTACCCACAAATTTCTTGGTGCACCCCTTAAAGCATCCACTTAGATAGCTTGAGAATCAATGGGTTCTTACAAGATAAAAAGTGTTAATAATTAGTAAAAGTTTGAAAATATTATGTGTATACACATTCCAAAAATATTCTTGGATAAATTTCACTATTATATCACATTTATAAATCCTTCATAGGCTTTGTTTAGATCTACTAGGTCTCCTTAACCCCTATCCTACACTTAGTCCCATCAAAACTATACATAGAGGTACATGAAAAATCAAAACCTCCAAAATATCTTGAAACATACTAGACTCAATCTAATCACAAATTTTCTCAATTTTTTATGGTGAAATCTCTTCCAATACATGTTATTTTTTGGAAACCCTAATATAGGATACATGCCTAATTATGCAAACCTGAGAGGGTTTGTATTGAGATTGTAAAATCCTAATAAGATTTCACTCCAATATTAAGGTGTTTTAATATTTGTATAAATTTTATTCTCCATTAAAAATCATTGGAATCCAAATATGACACTATCATTTACTCTTTTCCCATGACAGTATGTTTAACTATGTGCACTCAATAGGATTGTATATACCTAAGAGGAGACAAAATGATGTTATAGGTTTATTTAAAGGTTTTAAACCTATGTGAAGGATTAATAAACCATATAATATCACTATATTCCTCCTAAAATGATAAAATACCTCTTTTTACAACTTTGTTTACTCCATTTACAAGTTTTTAGGTTCATTGTGTGAGGGTTCTAGGAATTCTTTAGGTTTGTCTTGAGTTTCTCATCGATACATATGAAAGAAACTTCATGTAATATAAATAACTTTAAAAAATAAGGAAATAAAATTACCAAGGTTATAATAATGACAATAAATACATGTCTTTATTCAAGTTCTCTTAACATACTCTATTTACACATTCAATGTCATTGTATACATAGATAATACAAGGAATGCCAACAAATTTTTATTTAATTAAAGAACTATCTATTATTATTATTTAGGTTCTCTTAATTTACACTTCAAATCTATTCCCATCACTCTTACTAATAACAAAGACATTTACAATTTATTTTAATCCTCATACCTGATCTAACTAACCTTTAACTCCCTTGTGTATGTTGGGAGAGTCTTAACTAACACAAAGACTAACATGCCCATCAAGATGACTAACCATGTGATTAATGTATGTGCTTAAATACTCTTGACCCCTTATTAAAGACTAACCACATAAATTACAATGTTGAGACTTCTTTAGACAAGGTTGAAGTTTCCTAAACTTGACATGAAGGTTTGAAAATTCAAATCAAGGATTTTGGTGGGAAAATCCCAATATGATCCCAATTCAAATTTGAATTTTGACTCCTAAATATGTATGACAGGTACCTAGAGTGTTTAATAAACACTTCTCATTTATGACTTCTTTAGAATTTAATGCATGAGTTTTAGGTTGTGATAATCATGTTATCTATTGATGGAATAGAGGTAGAACAAATGATCTATTTCACAAATTTATATTAATTTGGTGGTTGGGATCCACCATGGCCAAAATAGACAATATATGTAAACTATGAAGTTTTTAATGCTAATAATAGTGAATTATGATGAAAACCTAATCTAATAAAAAATGTAAGATGGATATTTACAATGACAATTAAACTAGAGTGAATTTAATAAAAAAGAGCAATAAGAAGGTTAGGGTAGAGGATAAACATGTTGTTGTTCTTCATTCCAAAAATCATGACAAAGTTCAAAATTCATCTAGACATTCACTTAACCAATGTATGACATAAAGTATCATAAGCTAAAATCCTATCACACATCATACAAACATCTAAAGATAGTGTGAAATAATGTAAATAACAACTAGATTCACTTTAAATATTTACTCCTACAAGAAAACAACATTAACCCAAATACAAGAAGAGTAAAGAAAACAAAATAAACCTAAGAACTTTCAATTAACCCAGCATTGGCACAAGTTAAAAACTTTACATTCAAATGTTCACATCAATAATTCATAAGATTAATTCAAATCTGTAAATTAAACCAAGTAAGTGAGAGAGAATCCATGATAACAAACACATAGACAAATATTGGATAAACTTTGCATAATTCCTTATACTACTTGTTCCAAGTTTACAAAGTAATTTTATCTCTAATAACTCCCCCATTTTTTTTTAAATTGACAATACTCCTCTTATAAAATCCAAGGAAGTATGTCAGTCGGTCATATCCAATTACAAAATTATAAGTGTTAGGATAGCTATCCTTTGTACAAATGTTCTAGAATACACTAGACTTTCCCTAATGGATTGATCTATAAGTAATGTGTTTTATAAGATACACATGCCTTTACAAAAAGAATACTCCATTTTAAAAATATACAATGCTTAGATATAATAAGAATATTCTTAATTCACCTAATCTTTGGGACCCTTGTGCTACCGAAGTCCCCTATTACGATTGTAAGATCTTCATTACTCTCTAATGTTGTTCATCACTTAGATTCAAATTAACAATAGATTCTATGAAGATTTGATCTTCTTGGTTCTCCAAGCTTATAAGGTCTCTATCATTTCCTCCTAAATACTATTTTATGCTCTTAGCTTCAGTAATATTTTCTTCTGCTATGAGTGTCATGTCCATGATCCTACTATTATCCATCCCATTCTTTACTTGGATTTTTCTCTTCATCATAGATGAGGCCTAGGGAACTAAGTGTAGTATTATTGGTGATCATGGTTCCCAGTAAGTAATACATCCTATTTTTTAACTATTTGTAATCCTTAAGGAGGTTTTCCAAATTCTTAGATTGGGTGCTCAAACCCTTGATCTTGTCCACAAGCAATCCCATGACTATGTTTAGATGAGCCAGAATAATTGTTTTGAAATTAGGGATTTGATCTTCAATCAAGATATTGATTAAATAATTTATTCTATCTGTTGATGTCTACCATTGGCCATGGATTTTTATAAATTTCTCACTAGTAGTCTACAATTCAATTTTGGATCAAATTACCCTTACACAGATGACAATTTAGCTTCTTTTGCTTGATTATGGTGAATACATGGTTGAACTAGGGATTCTATATGTTCTTAAGGATTTTTTAAGGTCTTATCAGTTCTTTAATGTTTATTTCAATCTAAAGTTGGATGAGCTTCATTACTTATATCCCAATTGGATTGCAACTTAGGCCCTTGCATTTCCCCAATCTATGAGATCTTCCACTTGGCATATTATACTTACATGGCTCTGATGTGGCATCATCGTAGCATCCATGTGGAATTTTTATGGAATTTTACTCATTCATATTTAAAATGTGACTATTTCCATTTGAAAAGTATACTTTAATATCATATTGTTGGATCATCCTTACACAGATCATTGTGGATGATAGATCTTGATCTAAGAACTTGAACATTATTAGATGCTTTCTACATTTCCCATAGTTATGAAAATTGTCACTTCCACATTATATCTAAGATTATTTTAAATGACAATGCTTATTTTGTATCATTGATCTTGATTGCATAGATCAATCATACTTAGTTAATCTTGATCCATTAAATTTTACCTCCTGATCTATAAATCATTAATCATAATGTGTATGCTCATATATGTAGCATTGATCTTTGAAAGATGCTAAATATTTAATTTATACCCTAAAATTATGACACATGTCAACTCCACATTTATCCCTAAGTATTTTGACTTTTTAACATTCATCATGCACCATCTGATCATCCTCACCTGAGTAAATGCAATCTCTTGGATCTTGATTTGTAAGATCAAATACCATTGGTTGTTGAGTTTTATTTAGCTAAGACTGTGAAACTTGTCACCCTCTCACTTACCCTAGGGAGATGTTGAAGTTTTGACTTGATATGCATTATGAGATAAATCTATTTTGAGAAAATACATATCATTGATCTTTGAAAGATGCTCAAACTTTAGCTTAGGGTCAAGGCCTTGACTTTTCAACTTAGATCCTACACCATTGATATTTTTCATTTGGGAAAACACAAATCATTATTCCTATGAATAAGAATGATATTTAATTTAGTGCTTAGGAAAATAGAGAACTCAGGACAATATTTAGGACTATAGTTTTATTTTGTGTTAATAAACATGGGAAAGATCTTAGGAAAAACATTTTCAACTATGTTTTTATACATAATAAAGTGGACATATTGAATAATCAAAGACATAGAATATAGTTTTAGGCTAGGTATTATTTCATTAATAAATACAATGAACTTTAGGGTAAGGCTTTTAGGCTAGGTCTATAGTAAAAGGACCCTTTGTTTAGCTAGACCATGTGGAAATAAAAGGAACCAAGGGGGCACAAGAAAATAAAGACAACAAACATAAAAATTTTAGACTAAGGTTTGGTCATGTTAAAAAACATGACTAAACCTTAGGATACAAATTAAACTAAGTCCATTGCATGATAAATCATTCCCATGTAAATTGTTCTCACCAAAGTTGAATTTGTTTCAAAGGGACTTGAACTAGGGTAATTATAATGATGGTTTCAAGATGAATAATCCTAAATTTAATTTGATCCTTGATAGACCAAAGGATATTAAAAGGCCAAATTGATATAAAAATCATGAAATCTACACATTGCCTAATTCAAATAGACTTCATTGGAGCTGCGACCTGAAACATGAAGATCCAATATTAGAAACTTTAGGTAATATTAAATCAAAATTATAAACAAATATGCCAACCAAATCAGTTGTGGATGATCATCAAAAAAGGATAACGTGAAAAAAACTCTAATGATACTCTAATTAGATGAATTTTTAAATTTATGGTAAAAATTTACATAATTTAAGACAAGGGTACCCATTTTTTAGAAATGAGGCTATGTTGACCTCAATAAATGGAAACTTTTGGGGAAAAGATAGAAATATGTTAGAATTTAGAGACTCTGATTCATAATAATAACAAGGCTACTTATTGCATTTGATGACGCACCATTATTAAGATGAGTTCATTGTTAAAACAAATCTTACACATCTATAATTAGGATTAAAATCAATATATATCCATGGTGTGTGTGTTCTTCGATTTCACTTGTAGATTACCATAGTATTTAGAGAATAACTTCTAGATTTCATAACTTTAATCATTAACACAAATTTTTAGCATGTTTAGATATTCATTAAGAACCATTCTTTAGCTTAGGGAAGTCTTGGGAATTTATATATTACCATCCAAGCATCTGTGTCCCCAATATAGATACATTTATCTCCTTTCAAGGTCTTACTCCACTTCCATCCAGGTATCCATAGTCTCGATAGAGATTATAAAAATCACCTCTGCTCAAAAAGCCTTTTGAATTTTGTAATAATCTCATATTTTTTATATTTTTAGATATTTTAACTTTATATCAAAGGTTGAGAACTAGATTAGATTGGTATTGAGATTTTGTAAAAGTATTTGATCTTTAGACAATCATCCTTGGTTGTAAACTTTGTCCTAGGCAATTAATGTATAGTAAGTGAAAACATTATTATGTCCAAATAATTTAATATTTCATCCTACCTATGTAATCCTTATTAAAACTAAGCTTAGACTAGAATAATGTTGATAATATCAAGGAATAATTAAATTATTTATTAGTCTTTACTAGTTTCTCTAAACTATAACATTAATCTCAAATCTTAATAATCCATCATCAAGTAATGTTGAGAAAACATACCTGCATTCCTAAACTGTGAGGGTTTTTTTAGCATCTAAATGTATTTTGAACTAAGGACTATCTAAAAGGACTTATTTAAATCAATGAGCAAATAATTAAAAAAAAAATCATAAAGCACACCAATAAAAAGCAGACAAATATATAAAAACACTATGTACAAATAAGGGACAAGAAGGAAACTAATCTATCCTATATATACAAACTCTAACTAGTCTTATAGTCATTACATGAAGATTTTAGGTGGGAAAATAGTTAAATAGTGCTTGAGGTATTACCCATTGGTTGAAAATATAAACTCTCTTCCTTGCAAGTCTTTTAGTTTGAAGGTGTTATCCCCCAAGATCTCAACAATCTGATATGGGCCAATCAATAAAGGTGTGAAATTCCCATGCTTTCCTTTTAATTCTAAGGTCTTATCCCAAAGAGGAACTCCTTGTATAAACACATTTATCATTTAGAAATTTTCAAACCACCTCTCGACTGTGGTTTCATGTCTACTAAAATTGGCAAATACCTCCTCTCTTACATCTTGAATCTGTATGATGTCTAGCAACGTTGAGCTTGAAAATTATTGATCCTCCTTCATGTACTCTTGATTAAACTTATAGGTTTGAATCTTGAGTGTTATGGTAAATATTTATTCCTTCCCATATACTAGTAATAATGGTGATGCCTTAAGAGCTTGTTAACTCTTATTATATCTACCCAAAGGGCATACTTAAGTAGCTTGTGTCATGTTCTTGGTTGATCAACTGCAAACTCCTTTATGGTTTTCATCAAGTTATTATTCATTGATTCAGACACCCCATTACCTTGAGGGTAATATTTTGATGAGAACTTGAGAACAATGTTGTTGTCATATGCCCATTTAGTGATGTCAATAGATAAAAGGCTATTATCATAGACTAGAGATACAGGTGTCCCAAACCTTGTGCATATGTTTTATTCTAAATGTTTGATCACCTCTTTAGTCATGTACTATTTATTTACCACTTATTTATTCCACCTAGTGGAGTAGTTAGTAGCAGTCAGAATATACTTGTGACCATTAGAGTAATTAGGGTTAATGACCTGCACATAACCAAGTCCCCATTGAGAAAAGGATTTATCAATAATTATTGATTTTAGTTGTATGTCTACTTTGGGATCTTTAGTGTTGAATATGTGACATTAGTGGCATTATATCATATTCTTGTGAGCACCCTTGAAGATAGTATGTAATTAATAAAAATCCCTAAGGATCTTGTGGGTTGTAGTCCTTCCATATGGATGACAACTTCCTAGTTTTTCACGCTCAAGATATCAACCACCTATTCCTTAGAAACACACCTTAGGTAAAGGCCTTAAAAGTTATTCATGTAAATCACTCCATAATTTATCTTAAAATGAGATAATGTTAGACTTAAACATCTCTTTTGCTCTCTACTTAATCTTGTAGGACACTAGCCATTGATTATAAGATGAACAATAAGATCATACCAATCATTGGGATTAAAATTTTGTTGTTTGACCTGCATGACACTCAATTTAGGATTAGTATTAGTAATCAATTTAATTAAAATTAATAAACTAAATTAAACCTTGGAATCTTAACAAATTTATGGTTTTCATTTCTAGATCATTCTTGGAGAACAAACATCCACTTACCTTTCCTTTCTCCAAGTTCACAATGACTAAGCATGAGCATAGTTGAAGGTTTGGTAGTATGCATGTACATTATTTCTAAGGATATAATTCCTAAATTTCTTCACTACCTTGTCTAGATCACATGCTTATTTTTCAATAAGAGAATAATTAAATTTCACATTTTTAAAATTAGTACTCATAAAATCAATAGGATTATCACATCCATATATCTTCTATGTTAGGATAGTTACAATTGTATGGTTAAAAGCAAAGGAGTAAAGATAGAAGTATTTAGTAAAGTTGGAACTTATTATCATAGGGGCTTGTCCAATTACTTATTTTACTTCCTTGAAGGCCTTCTTGGTCTCTTTATTCCATGTTATTTTGACATCCTTCTTCAACATATCATTCAGTGGCTTCACAACTTTTGTAAAACCAGAAATGAACTTCCTCACAAAGTTGATTTTACCAAAAAATGACTTTAGATATTTCCAAGTATTAGGGGGTTCTATCTTTGATATTTAATTTACTCTATCTAGGTCTATAGATATCCCCTCCCTAGTTATAACATGTCCCAATAATTTTCCCTCAGTTACACAAAAATGATCTTCTTTAGGTTGAGAGAAATTCCATACCTTATAAACCTTTCAAATACTTATTCCAAGTGTATTATATTATCTTCCATGTTCTTTGAAAATATATCCAAGTCATCCATGTAAATAATAATCCACTTACCTATGAGGCCTTGTAATGCATAATCCATTTCTATTTGAAAGGTTGCACCGACATTTATCAATCCAAAGTGCATTCTCTTGTAGGCAAAAGTGACCCACTTAGTGGTAAATGAAATATCATTATATCTTCCTTATTTATTAGAACCTGATTATACCCTAAAATACATTAAGAAAAGACATCATGATAGAACCAAAAATAATTTGTATTACTTGGTTAAGAGAAGATACAGAGTTATTATCTTTCTCATATACTCTATTCATATTTCTAAAATAAATACACAATGTGATTTCACCATTTTTATTTCTAACTAATATTAGGTTAGCTACCCAAGTGAGTGTTTAATGAGAAATACCATCTTAGCATAAAGTAACTTATTGACCTCTCTGTATATCTTTGGTTCCCAGATAGGGTTGACTGGCCTTTTTTTTTGCCTAAATTGATTGTAGTATTCCTTTAGAGGTATGGTGTGGGTTATGACCTTAGGATCAAATATATTTAGGTCATCAAAGAACGATGTTATTACATCCTTATACATAGTCAAAAAATATTTGGTTCTCTTGGTTTCAATGTTTGTGTAGGTTGTACCAATGTTCACCAACTAAGGTTGACCTTGGTAACCTAGATCCATTGCATTGTAGTTTTTCCTATCTACTTTGGGAATCTTGGTAGTCTTAGCTAGTTTGTATGAATCAAACAATATATCTAAGGCCATCATTCCTTTTTGGATATTATTTTCATTCAACTGAATGACCTTGTCGTTTTCTAAATTTTTCAAGAGTATTTTCATTAAATTCATCTATGACATGAACTTCAAATGCTCCTGAGCTAGTCATGAAGTCTAATATCTATTGATCATCACTAAATACTTGTAAATGGTTGACATTATTTAGGGCTGAGAGACATGAGACTAATTCAATTATAAGGCTTTTTAACTTGGAACTTTTATTGGGCATAAGGTTGGCTATAGCCGAAGCAAGTTCATTTACCTTGTTTTCTTCCCTAGGGATTGACAAAATGTTGAAAGTATCAAAACATTAAATTAAGTCCCACACCATAAATTTATATTTCTTAAGATAAGTTAAATTTCATTGAGATTTAATTTTAACCTAATTAACTACTAGTTTAGAATCACCAAAAACTAATATTTCATTGGCCTCATGCTTGATTGAAAATTATAAACCAAGAATAAGTGCTTCATACTTAGTCAAATTATTAGTGCATGGGAACTAAAGTTTGTAAGGGGAATTTTATTCTTTCTCAATGGGATTGATAAATACCACTCCTACTCTAGAACCTGATTTGCATCTAGCACCATAAAAATATAGCTTCCATAATCCAAGCATAGCGTGATAAGTTTTTGAGTTACATACCTTTGTGGTGTCAAGAGCGTAAATAGCCATGTCTAAGTTAAATATGTTGACCCTCTCACTGATTTCATTATTATTGATGATCATATTCTTCATTTTTGGTTCTCTTTCTATCCTGATCTAATTTGGAACTCTTTTCTAAGGCAACCACATGTGTGAATAGTCAATTAACATATAACCATTCAATGATCTACTCTAGTCCCTAATTAACAACATTCCATAAGGATCAAATATGTCTACCACTTAATGTCAATGAATTATTAGATGTTTGGTTTAGAATTAATCTGTATGTAAACATTAAACAATTCATCAATCACTTTGACTCTTGATTTATCTAATTGAGTTACAACTCTATCACATTTAATCAGAGTCAAACCTAATTACTCATAAATAACTTAGGCATAATATTTGCATATGCAAAAGAGTCAAACAAATAATTATGCAAATTCCTACCAAAGATCTTGACTGTAAGTAGGAAAGGTGGAACATTTGCCTTAATTTTGTGTATTTCAGTGATATCATGTGTAGACTTTTGAGACTTACCGAGCGTCTTAGATAAAGATTCCAAAAATAGATCCCTTTATTCTCTAATCTATGTCAACTAATGCAAGGTAATGTAAGCTTTTATCTTTTTCATGTATTCTACTATATTATATCCAATCCTATTAAAAGAATTAGATGTCTCAACATTAGGTTTAGAGGTACTTAACTTAAGAGGATATGGATTATTATTTGATGTAGTATCAGGAGGAGTGTTAAAATTATTTGGTGGAGTTGAGGTACTTAAAGGTTAGTTATACTCCCTATTCCTCAAAGGATATATCTTCTTGAGACATTACTAAAAATCATGAATCTCTTAAAGGATATTTTAAGGCTCATTCTCTTCTTGGAATGGGAACTCAAATGTTTCCACTATGAGAGTTGAATCAACATATTTGGATGACCTTGAATAACCTAAGGTACATGTACCAATGTATTTATTAGTTATAACTTCAAAAGTGTCCAATTATTCTTGAAGAGCTTCAACAGCATTGTAAAACCATAGACAATCTAATTAACCATGTTTTAAGTACAATGAACTCTACAGTAATTAGGTAAAGTTATATTACCAAGATTTATATCAATTACATTCTTATTAGAGGATGACTCATTATTATGACTATAATTTTTATTATTCAGTAATTTGTTTTAAGTTGTATTAAACCTTTGGAAAGAGAATTTCCTACTATAGCTTTTTATAGCATGGCTACCTTGCTTTTGTAATTGAATGAAAATAGTACTTATATTTTGAAACATATTTAAGATAGAATAATTATCAATATTGGGTGCCTCAAAATTATGAACTTGAGTATTTATACTTGCTATAGGCATAAAATCTCTCTAGTTTTGTGGATGAGATCTATTGGTAGCATTGTTTAGGAATCCCAAGTTTTGAGTAAGATGTGCATGAATAAAGGTAGTTGGTTCAAGACTAGAATTTCATTTAGGGAAAACACTTTTTAGCTAGTATTAAGAATGAAACTCAAAATAGGTAAATGTGGATTGACATTAGGAATAGTTTATGCCAATTGTCTTTGGGGTTGCATCTAGTCATCAATGATCTTAGCCTTGGCATAAACTAACGCTAATGTATTCATGGGCCCAACAGCTCTCTTTATAAACATAGAAGTCATGGGATCCAAAGCATCCTTATATATTTCTAAATTTAAACCCTCATCAGGTATGTAAGGAGATATGGTCATACTAAACATATTCTAAAATGTAGAATTGAAGGATCTTATGGGCTCATTTTTATCTCTTTTCATTGTGGTAAATTTTTGGTATAGGACACAAGGACTAATGATTTTACCAAATTAATCAATGAAAACATTATTAAAATAAACCCAACTAGTAATGTAGTTCTCATTAAGGTTAAAAAACCATTCATATGTAGCATATTTAAAAGTAAATGGGAACAATCTACATGCCACATCTAAGTGAGTCATATTTAACAATTATAAAGCAACTTTGAAACTCTTAATGTGTTCTTTAGCAATTATAATACCACTGGGACTAAACATTGGAAAATACTTTTCAAGATTACAAGGAAGGTCATGTGCCACACCTAACACATTGATTAAATAACCACCTATCTAATCCATACCTTGATAGGGATCAAACACAAGAGCACCATGAATTCTTTAAGTTGGCAAAGACATTGAAAGTCTATGCTTACCTTTATCTCACCTAGCTCTCCTATGAAATTCTAAACAAATTAGAGGTTATCTAGTCTCTGAACATGACCTTGTCCTAATTCTTGGTAATTATATCTTGTGGGATTTGAATCTTGATTTAAATATGGTGTGTCAATCTTATCTTTGTAGGGAACAATCATCGACCTTGCACATTAAGCAATTTTTTCAAAGATTTATATAAAGGATGATAAAGGACAATAATCTTTAACAAAGTTAGGTCCAATATGTATCCAAACATGTAAGTATGATTGATATTTACATGTTTAATCTCAAATAAACTCAAATTACCAAAGGATCTATCAATATTTGATCAAAACAACTATTACTAGCCTTAAACCTATTGAATTGACAAATATTAAGCCATCTTTAGCATAATTAAGCATATACCTTCAAATAACATCGATCTTTATCTAAGATAAGCACAAAGATTGGTGCAAGACCATAAAGATCAATGATGTTTACACAATTTATCAAATAATGACACAATTGTGCAAAGATTACACCAATATTTGAATAAAATTCATAATAATTAACAAAAATACTTCAAATATACAAAGATATAATTAGGCTCTCCTTATAGTGCTAGTGAGGCCCCTCCTATTGATGCTTAAATATGTATTACAGGTGCCTAGAGTGTTTAAGAAACACTTCTCCTTTTTAAATTCCTAAGAATTCAATGCATGAGTTGCAAGTTGTGATAATCTTGTTATCTGTTGATGGATTAGAGTCAGAACAAGTGATCTATTTCACAAATTTATATTAATTTGGTGTTTGGGAACCACCATGGCTAGAATAGTTAATGTGTGTAAAATATAAAGTATTATGTGCTAACAATAGTGAATTATGATCAAAATCTAATCTAATATGGATATTTACAATGAAAAATAAACTAGGGTGAATTAATTAAAAAGGAGCAACAAGAAGTTTAGGGCAAAGATGAAATATGTTGTTGATATTCATTCTAAACATCATGACAAAGTTCAAATTTCATCTAGACATGCACTTAATTGATAAATGACATGAAATACCATAATCTCAAATCCTATCACACATTAGTCAAACATATAAAGATAGTGTGAAATAATTCAAATAATAACTAGATTCACTTAAAATATTTACTCCTACAAGGAAACAAAATTATCCCAAATACAAGAAGAGTAAATAAAATGAAATGAACCTAATAACTTTCAATTAACATAACATTAAAACAAGTTAACAAATCTGCATTTAAAGTTTCACATCAAGAATTCATAATAACAATTTAAATATAGAAATTAAACCAAGAAAGTGAGAGAGAAACCATGATAGCAAACACATAGACACATATTGGATAAACTTTGCAAAATTCTTTGTTTAGACTACTTGCTCCAAGTTTATAAAGTAATTTTAGCTCCAAGAACTTCCCCCCTTTTTATAATTGACAATACTTCTTTTATACAATGCAAGGAAGTATGTTGGTCAGTCATATCCAATTATAAAATTACAAGTGTTAGGACAACTATCCTTTCTACAAATGTTTTATAATACACTAGACTTTTCTTAATGGACTGATCTATAGGCAATGTGTTTTACAATATACACATGCCTTTACAAAAATAATATTCCATTTTAAAAATATACAATGCTTAACTTTAGGAATAGTATTCTTAATTTGACTAATCTTTGGGATCCTTGTGCTACTAAAGTCCCATGTTGCTTCTATAAGATCTTTATTACTCTATGATGTTATTTATTAATTACCTTCAAATTAACAATAGGTTTCATGAAGAGTTCATCTTATTGGTCTACCAAGATTCTAAGATCTCTATCATTTCTTCCTAAAGCCTCTTTGATGCTCTTATCTTCAGTAATATTTTCCTATACTATTAGTATCATGTTCATGATCATATTATTGTACATCCTATTCTTTCCTTACTTTTTTCTCTTCATCAAGGATGAGGCCTAGGGAACTAAGTGTAGTAGAATCATTGATTGTGGTTCTAAGTAAGTATTCCATCCTATCTTATAGTTGTTTGCAATCCTCAAGGAATTTTTCCAAGTTCTTAGATGGGGTTCTCAAACCCTTGATCTTGTCCAAAAGTAATCCCATGACTTTGTTTAGATGAGCCAAACTAATTATTTCAAAATTAGGGATTTGATATTTAATCAATATATTAATCAAATAATATATTCTATCCCTTGAGCTCTAAAATTAGCCATGGATTTATTCAAATTACTCACTAGTGATCTATAGTTCAATTTTAGATTGAATTACCTTACACAAATGATGATTCAACTTCTCTATCTTGATTATGGAAAATACATGGCCAAAATAGGGCTTATGTATGTGCTTGGGGATTTTTGAATGTATTATCAATGCTTTAATGGTGGAAGCTATATGAACCTACATGAGCTTCATTACTTAGATCCCAATTAGACTACATACTTATGCCCTTACATTTCTAAGGTCTATGAGATATTTCACTTGGTATATTATACTTACATGGCTCTGATGTGGCATCATTGTGGCATCCATGTGGCATTTTTGTGGCATTTTTCTTTTTCATATTTAAGAATTAATCATTTCCTTTTGAAAATTCTATTTTGATCTCACACCATTAGATCATCCTTGTATAGATTAATGCAGATCGTTGATCTTGATATAAAAAATCAAATGCTATTAGTTGATTACTATGTTTCCTATAGTTATGAAACTTATCACTTTCACATTTTATCTGAGCTTTATTGAACTGTTATTATTGATCTCACACATTGATCTTGATTGCATGGATCAATCATGCTTAGTCAATCTTGATCTGTTGAATCATACTTCTACCTCTATAGATTATTGATCAAAAAGTGTACACTCATCTACGTAACATCGATATTTGAAAAATGATTGAGCTTTAATTTATGGCCCATAGCTATGACACATGTCATCTCTATATTCATCCTAAAGTATTTTGACTTTTCAACATTAATCATGCACTATCCAATCATCCTCACAAGAGAAAATGCATTGTGTTAGATCTTGATCTATAGGGTTAAACACCATTGGTTGTTGAGTGTTAATTGGATGAGATTGTGACACTTATCACCCTCTCACTTGTCCTAGGGATCTATTGAATTATTGACATGATATGCATTATTATATCAATCTAGCTTGAACAAATTCATATTGATCTTTGGAGGATGTTTAAACTTTATCTTGGGTTCAAGGCCTTGAATTGTAAACCTAAATCATGAACTATTGATCTCATTCATCTAAGCAAACATGGATCATTGATACTATGAATAAGAATGATATTTAAGTTAGTGCTCAAGAAAATAAATAACTTAGCATAATGTTTTGGACTATAGTTTTATTTTGTGTTAATAAACACTAGAAAGACATCAGGAAAAACATTTTGAGATAAGTTTTGAGATGTAATAAAGGGGACCTTATGAATAATCAAAGACAACATATAGTTTTAGCCTAAGGTTTGTTTTATTAATAAATACAACAAACTTTGGGGTAAGGTTTTTAGGCTAGGTCTATAGTAAAATGGACACTTTATTTAGTTAGACCATGTGGAAATAAAAGGGACCAAGAGGGCTCAGGAAAATAAAGAGACCAAACATAAAATTTTTAGACTAAGGTTTGGTCATGTTAAAAAACATTACTAAACCCTACGATAAAAATTAAACTAAGTCCATGGCATGATAAATTATTCCTACATAAATTGTTCCCACCAAAATTGAATTTGATTCAAAGGGAATTAAGATAGGTTAATTTGAATGAGGGTTTCAAGATGATTAATCATGAGTTTATTTTGATCCTTGATAGACCAAAGGCTAGTAAAAGGCCAAATTGATATAAAAATCATGAAATTTAGGCATTTCCCATTCTAAATAGACATCATTGGAGCTATGAACTAAAACATGAAGATCTAATGTTAGCAAATTTAGACAAGACTGAATCAAAATTATGAATAAATATGCCAACTAAATTAGGTGTGGATGATCTTAAAATAAGGATAATGTGCAAAACACTCTAATCATACTCTAATCAGATAAATTTTTAAATTTAAGGTACAAAGTTTCATGATTTAAGACAAGGGTCCCCATTTTTAAGAAATGGCGGTATGTTGACCTAAATAAATGGTGACTTCTAGTGAAACATTACGATATGTTAGAGTTCAAAGAATCTAGTTCAGACTAATAATTAGGCTACTTATTCCAATTGATCAGTGACCATTATTAAGATTAATTCATGGGTAAAATAAATATTTCATATGCATAATTAGGATTAAATATCAAGACATATCCATGATATGTGTGTGCTTTGATTCCACTTATTGATTACCATAGGATTTAGAGAACAAATTTTAGATTTCATAACTTTAATCATTAACACCAACTTTTTAGCATGTTTAAATATTCATTAAGAACTATGCTTTCACTCAAGGAGGGCTTGTGCATTGCTCTAATTCTAGACAGGTGTCCATAGCCTCAAAAAAGATACCTTTAACTCCATTCAAGGTCTTGCTCCACTACAAACTAGGCATTTATATCCCCAGTGGAGATTACCAGAATCACCTCTACTCATAAATCCTTTTAAATTTTGTAATAAGCTCTTTTTTTGTATTTTTAGATATTTTGACTTTCTATCAAAAGATGGGAACTAGATTACTAAGGTTATGGGATTTGTTCAATTTTTTTGATCTTTAGACATTCATCCTTGGTTTTAAACTTTGTCCTAGGTAGTTAATGTTTATTAAGTGCAAATATGACCATGTCCCAATAATTCAATATTTCATCCTCCCTGTGTAATCCTTCTTAAAACCAAGCTTAAAGAAGAACAAGGTTTAGAATTTCAAGGAATAATTAACCTATTTATTAGTCTTTAATAGTTTCTATAAAATATAACATTAATCTCACATCTCAATAATCTATGATCAACCAATGCTAAGAAAACATACCTACAACCCTAAACTATGAGGTTTATTTTAAGCATCTAAATGTATTTTGAGTTGAGGACTATCTAAAAGGACTTACTAAAAGTAAAGAACAAAGTAGAGAAAGCAACAAATAAAGAAAAAATCACACCAATAGAAAGTAAAGGAAACAATAAAATAAATATATACAAACACTATATACAAGCAACGAATAAGAAGGAAAGAATAAGAAGGAAACTAATCTAGCCTACCTACACTAACTCTAACCAGTCATATAGTCATTCCATGAAGACTTCAGGTGGGATAATAGATAAATAGTTCTTGATGTATTTCCCATTATATGGAAATATAAATTTTAATCCTTTCAAGTCTTTTAGTTTAAAGGTGTTATCCATATGATCTCAACAATCTGATATGGGCCAATCCATAAAGGTGTGAAATTCTGATGATTTCCTTTCACTTTTAAGGCCTTATCCCAAAGAAAAACTTAATATCCTTGTCTAAACACATTTATCTTTGAATGTTTTTCAAACCACCTCTTGATTATGGTTTGGATTTTTCTAAAATTAGAAAAGGCCTCCTCTCTTGCATCTTCCATCTTTATGATGTCTAGAAACCTTGAGCTTAAAAATTCCTAATCCTCCTCCATGTACTCTTGTATAAACTTATAAGCTAGTAGATTGAGTCTTATGGGAAATATGGGTTTATAAACATATGCTATCAAGAATGGTGTTGCCTTAAGAAATTTATTGACCCCTGTTCTATCTACCTAAAGGACATAATTAAGTAGCTTGTGATATGTTCTTGGTTGATCATTTGTAGACTTATTTATGGCTTTAATCAAGTTATTATTCATTTATTCAGACATCCCATTGCCTTAAAGGTAATGGTTTGATGGGAACTTGAGAATAATGTATTTGTCATATGCCCACTTAGTCATGTCAATGGACACAAAGGTAGATCTATTATCATAGACTAAATATATAGGTGTCCCAAACCTTGTACATTTATTTTCTTCTAAAAATTTGATCACCTATTTCATTTTACACTATTTATTTGTCACTACTTTAGTCCACCTAGTGTTGTAGTTAGTAGCACTCAAAATATAATTGTGACCATTAGAGGAATCGGGTTTAATGACACCCATTAAATATAGTCCCCATTAGGGAAAGGGTTTAGTAATCATTATTGGATTTAGTGGCATGGCTGCCTTGGTCTTTTTAGTGTTGAATATTTGACATGAGTGGCATTCTATCACATTTTTTTGAGCATCATTGAAGATAGTAGGCCAATAGTAACTTGCCCAAAGGATATTATGGGTTGTAGTCCTTCCAGATGGATGTCTACTTCCCAATTTTTCATGGAAAGTGTTAAATATCTTAGCCACCTCTTCCTTAGAAACACACCTTAGATAAATGCCTTCAAAGTTTTTCCTATATAAAACTCCATCTTTGATTAGAAAATGAGCTACCTTGAACCTTAAAGTTCTCTTTTTCTCTCTACCTAATCCTAAAGGATAATATCCATTGATTAACATTTGAAATATAGGAGCATACCAATCATTGGGTTGAAAATTTTGTTGTTCTACCTATATGACACTCATTTTGGGATTATTATTAGAAATCAATTGAATTAAACCCTATAATCTTATCAACTTTGTAGTATTCATTTATAGATCATATTATTGGAGAATATAAATCCATTTACCTCTCCTTTCTCCAAGTTCACATTGACTAAGCATGAACTTAGTGGTAGGGTCTGGTAGTATTACATGTACATTATTTTTAAGGATATAATGCCTAAATTTCTTCACTATCTTGACTAGATCACATGTTTTTTTGTCAATAAGAGAATAATTCAGTTCATCATTTAAAAAATCAATACTTGTGAAAGAAATAGGATGATCATATCCATCTATATTATAATTTAGGATAAATGTAATTACATGGTTAGAATCAAAAGAGTAAAGATAAGAGTCTTTAGTAAAGTATGGAATTATTAGCATAAAGGCTTGTCTAATTACTTCTTTAATTTCCCTAAAGACATTCATGGTCTCTTCATTTCATGTGATTTCGACATCCTTATTTATCATATCATTCAGTGGCTTCACAACTTTTGTAAAACTATAAGTGAACTTCCTCACAAAAGTAATTTTACCAAAGAAAGATTTTAGTTCCTTATTATTAGGGGGTTCTATCTTTGACATTTCATTTACTCTATTTGGGTCTATATAGATCCCCTCCTTAGTTATAATGTTTCCCAAAATTTTTCCCTCGGTTTCAAAAAAATGCTCTTATTAGGGTTGAGATAAATTTCATACCTTTTACACCTTTCAAATGCTTGTTACAAGTGAAATATGATCTACCTTGTTCTTTAAAAATACAGTCAAGTTATCCATGTAAATAATAATGAAATTACCTATGAGGCCTTGGAATGCATGATCAATTTCTATTTGAAAGGTTTCACCTGCATTTATCTATCAAAAGGGCACTCTCTTATAGGCAAAAGTGACCCACTTAATGGTAAATGCAATCTCCATTCTATCTTCCTTGTTCACTAGCACTTAATTATACTCTCAAAATTAATCAAGAAAAGACATAATGGTAGAACCAAAATCAATTTATATTACTTGGTCAAGAGAAGGTAGGGGTAATTATCTTTCTTAGATGCTCTATTTAGATTTCTAAAATCAATTTACAAGATTATTTCACCATTTTTCTTCCTAACTAGTACTAAGTTAGCTACCTTGTTGGAGTCTCTAATGGGAAACACCATATTAACATCTAATAACTTCTTGACCAATATTTATATCATTGATTCCAAGATAGGGTTGACTGGCCTTTATTTTTGCCTAAATGGTTTGCAGGCTTATTTTAGAGGTATGGTGTGGGTTATGATCATAGGATTAGATATCTTCAAGTCATCATAGGGACATGATATTATATCCTTATACTTGGTTAGTAAATGTTTGGCTCTCTTGATTTCAATGATTTTGTAAGCCATACCAATGTTCACTAGCTAAAGTTGACCTTCAGAACCTATGTCTATTGAATTGTAGTCTTTCACATATATTTTGGGAACCTTGGCAATCTCAACTAGTTTTTATAAATCAAATAGTCTCTCTAAGGCTATCATGCCTTTGTGGATATTATTATCATTTAACTAAATGACCTTGTCATCAAGTTTTCCAACTTTTTTGAGAGTATTTTCATGAATTTCGTCTATGACATGAGCTTCAAATTTTCCTGAGCTAGTCATAAAGTCTAGGATCTATTGATCATCACTGAATACTTGTAAATGGTTGATATTATCTATCACTGAGGGACATGGGACTAATTTAATTTTAAATCTTCATAAATTAGAATTTGGATTAGGCATAAGGTTAGCTATAACTTAAGCAAGTTCATTAGCATTTTTGTTTTCTTCCCTAGGGTTTGACACAATGTTGAAAGCATAAATAATTTAAATTAAGTCCCACACCGTAAATTTATATTTCTTAAGATAAGACAACTTTAATTGATATTTAATATTGACATAATTAACTACTAGTTAAAAAACACCAAAAAGTAATAGCTCCTTAACCTCATGTTTGATTATAAATTGTAATCCAAGAATAAGTGCTTCATGCTTAGAAAAATTATTGGTACATGAGAACTAAATTTTGTAAGAGGAATTCTATTCTTTCCCAATGGGATTTATTAATACCACTCCTAATCCATAACCTGATTTTCATCTAGCACCATCAAAATATAGCTTCCATAATCTAGGCATAGCATGAGAAGTTTTAGAGTTACATACCTTTGTGGTGTCAAGAGTGTAAACACCTAGGTCTAAGTTAACCATGTTGACCCTCTCATTGATTAAATTATACTCAATGATCATATTCTTAATTTTAAGTTACATTTTTATTCTAATATAATTTGAAACTACTTTCCAAGGTAACCACATGTGTGAATAATCAGTTGATATATAACCATTTAAAGATCTAGTCTAGTCCCTACTTAATAGCATTCCATTAGCATCAAGGATGTCTACCACTTTGATGTTAATTAATTATTGGATCCTTGATTCATAATTAATTTGGATGTAAAAATTTAACAACTCACTAATCACTTTGACTCTTAATTTATTTCATTGAGTTACAACTCTATCAAATTTAATGGGAGTCAGACGTAATTGCTCATAAATACTTTTAGGCATAAATTTGTAGATGAAATAGAGTTTAACAAAAAATCATGTAAATTATTACCAAATATATTTAATATAACTAAAAAAGGTGGGACATCTACCTTAGTTTTGTGTATTTCAATGTTAGTATGTATAGACTTTTGAGACTTACTAGGCTTCTTAGATAAAGATTCTAATAATAGATCCCTTTGTTCTATGATTTGAGTTAACTCATGAAATTTAATGTTATATGTGATATTTTTCATGTCATCTACTATATTATATCCAATCCTATTGGAATAATTAAATGTCTCAACATGAAGTTTAGAGGCACTTCCCTTAGGAGGCTCTAGATTGTTATCTGATGTAGTAGTAAAAGGAGTGTCAAAATTGTTTGGTGGAGTTGAGGTAGTTAAAGGTTATTTCTACTTTCTATTCCATAGATGATAGGTCTTCTTTAGATATTATTGAAAAGAAAGAATATATTAAGGGATATCTTTAGGATCATTCTCTTCTTGGAATGGGAACACAAATGTTTCCACCATGAGAGTTGAATCAACAAATTTGGATAACCTTAAAGGACCTAAGGTACTTACACTAGTGTCTTTATTAGGTAAAACTTCAAAATTATCAAATTATCATTGAAAATATTCAAAATCATTGCAAAACTCTAGATATCCTAATTCACCATTTTTTTAAATACAATGAAATCTACAATAATCAGGGAATGCTACATCACCAAGATTTATATCAGGTATATTCTTATTATAAGATGACTCATTGTTATGGTTTTTGTTATTATTATTTTGGAATTTGTTTGAATTCCTATTAAACCTTTGGAAAGAGAAGTTCATGTTAGATCTTTCTCTAGTATGGCCAACTTGCTTTTGTAGTTGAATGAAATTAGTGATTAGATTTTGAACCATCTTTAAGATAAAATCATTCTCAGTCTTGGGTGACTTAGAATTATGAACTTGAGTATTATTACTTTCTAAAGGCATCAAAACTCTCTAGTCTTTTGCATGAAATCTATTGGCAGCATTGTTTAGGAATCGTAAGTTTTGAGTGGGATGTGCATGACTCAAAGATAGTTGGTTTAAGACTATAAGTTGGTTTAGGGTAGGTACATTTTGGTTGGAATTGTGAATGACATTCATAAGAGGTAAATATAGATTGACATTAGGAATTTCATATGGCAATTATCCTTGGAGTTGCATCTAGTCATTAATGATCATATCCTTGGCATAAGATAAATCTAATGTATTCATGGGCCCAAAATCTCTCTTTATAAACATAAAATTCATGGTATCTAAGGCATCCTTATATATTTATAAAGATAAAATCTCATTAGGTCTATAAGGATTTATGGTCCTACTAAATGTCTTCTATAATTTAGAATTGAAGTCTCTTATGGGCTAATTTGCATCTCTTTTCACTATGGTGAATTATTGGTACAAGGCATGAGGACTAATAATTTTATCAAATTGATCAATTAAAACATTATTAAAATCAACCCAATTGGTAATGTAGTTTATAAGGAGGTTGAGAAACCATTCATATATAGAATATTTGAATGTAAATGGGAATAATCTACATGCCACATCTTCATGACTCGCATTTGATAATCTTAAATAAGCTTTGAAAATCTTAATTTGTTATTAAAGGATTATAATTCCACTTGAACTACATGTTGGAAAATACATCTTAGGATTAAGAGGAAGGTCATGTACCACACCTAACACATTGATTGAATAAACACTTAGCCAATCCATACCTTGATAGGGATCAAACATTGAAGCACCCTAAATCTGTGAAGTTGGCAAAGAATTTAGAAGTTTTCACTTACCTTTGTCTTTCCTATCTCTCCTAAAAAATTATAGAGTAGAGGTTCTCTAGTCTATGAATGTGACTTTTCCCTAATTCTTGGTAATTCTAGGTTATGGGATTTGAATCCTGTTTGAAATATGATGTGTCAATCTTATCTTTGTAGGGAATAATTGATCAGAAATTGGGTTCTAGAAAACGTTTAAAGTCAAAGTTTTAGTGGTGGTACACTATAGATCTCGTCAAGAGCTTTTTGGCACTTTTCATGGTTTACAAAATGGAGTCTGGATGCTCAAGATATGGTCATTTAAAGATTGATCAAAAAATGTCCCTTGTGACATGTGGCACATGTTTCAAGGTTATTTTGACATTTGGACCTATCAGAGGTGGACACATGGAACTATTGAAATGATAAGTGGGCCAATAGCCATTTGAAATGTGGTAAAAAATTTAGGTGCAAAAAAATTGGCTTAGGTGTTTTATTCACATGTCATTTGATATTTTCAAACCTTTCAAAGGTGCCAAAGGAGGAACCTCCATGCCACCCAAGGAAATATTCAAACTTGGCACCCAGAAAGGAGTCAAAGTGCCTAGAAAGGTGGAGGAGGTTTTGAACTCAAGACCTAGCACCTAAAAGGATAAGGCCTTGACTACTTCAACCATGGGTTTTGAAGTGTTATAAAAGGCACTAATTTTTACTTGAATAGAATAAGTTTTGGACTATGTTTTCTATTTTAAGAGGCCAAGACATTGTAAAAGCTTTGGGAAAGCTTATGTAATGGATTTTTATCCATTTTCTAGCCATAATACTCAGTCTTAATACTCTTTTTATCCAATTTGCATATTGGAGGAGTATTTTTAGGCCCATAGAGGAGATTTTTAGGACTTTTGAAGCAACTTTGTAGGTGTGAAGACTCACAGAATTCGAAGGTGCTGGGCTTGATTATCACTCATGGTGAAGGTGAATTTTTGCATAGAGATATCAACTTGTAGGAAAGTTGTTTATTATTTCTAGGTTTTTGAAATGCCCTTAATGGAAACGGTCCACTCCTTTGGAGAACCTAGAGATGTAGGCATGAGTTATTGAGCTGAACTCCATTACCACATTTCATGTTTTTGGTAATTGTCATTTGATGCATGATTTAATTTTAATTTGCTGATTTGATTTTAATTAGTAAATAAACTCATGAAAGTAATTCAAATTTTTACAATTATAATGCAATGTTATTAAAAAAAATTGGTTCAACAATTGAGAATGTTTTATGCCAAAACATTTTGCAAGTTATTTTGAGTTTTTCATGAATTTGTTAAGTTTTGAGAAATTCAGTATTCGTATTTTAAAATTTCACTTTGAGTTTATCAGTGGAGTTTACGGATCAATAATGATCAGACTTGCACATTAAGCAAATTTTTAAAAAAATTGTATAAAGGATGACAAAAGACAATAATTTGTAACTAAGTTATCTCAAATATGTATCTAAACATGTAAGTATGATTGATGTTTACATGTTTAAGCTCAAATAAACACAAATTTACAAAAGATTTATCAATCTTTGATCAAAACAACTGTTACTAACCTCAAACCCACTAAATTGACAAAGCTTAAGCCATATTTACCATAAATAATCATAAACATTCAAATAACATCAATCTTTGTCTAAAGGAATCAGAAAGATTGGTCTAAGACTAGAAATATCAGTGATATTTACACAATTGAGTAAAGAATGACATAATTATTGAAAGACTACACCAATTTTTAAACACAAATCACAAGAATGACTAAAAATACATCAAATCAACAAAGATCTAATTAGGCCCTCCTTCTATCACTAGTGAAAACCCTCCTATTGATGCTTGAATATGCATCACATGTGCTTAGAGTGTTTAATAAACACTTCTCATTTTTTAATTCCCAAGAATTTAATCTATAGAATTGTAGGTTGTGATAATCATGTTATCTATTGATGGAATAAAGGTAGAGTAAGTGATATGTTTCACAAATATATATTAATTTTGTGGTTGGGAGCCACCATGGCCAAAATAGTTAATATATGTAAAAATGAAGTATTTTTTGCTAATAACAATGAATTATGATCAAAATCTAATAAAAAACTAATCTAAGATGTATATTTACAATGATAATTAAACTAGAGTTAATTTATTAAAAAGGAGAAATATTAAGGGTAGGGTAGAGAAGAAACATGTTGTTGATCTTTATTTTAAACAACATGACAAAGTTCAAATTTCATGTAGACATGCACTTAACCAATGTATGACATGTAGTATCATAAGCTCAAATCCTATCACACATCAGGAAAACATCTAAAGATAGTGTGAAATAATTAAAATAAGAACTAGATTCACCTTAAAGATGTACTCCTATAAGCAAATGACATTAGCCCAAATACAAGAAGAGTAAAGAAAATAAAATAAACCTAAAAATTTTCAATTAACATAGCATTGGCACAAGTTAATAACTGTACATTGAAAGGTACACATCAAGAATTCATAATAAAAATTCAAACCTAGAAATTAAACCAAGCAAGTGAGAGAGAATCCATGATAACAAACACATCGACAAATATTGGACAAACTTTGAAAATTTTCTTACTTGTACTACTTGCTCCAAGTTTACAAATGAATTTTATCTCTAGGAACACCCCACATTTTTTACAATTGAAAATACTCATTTTATATAATGTAAGTAAGCATGTCAGTTAGTCATATCTAATTATAAAAGTACAAGTTTTAAGACAACTATCCTTTCTACAAATGTTCTAGAATATACTAGACTTTCCCTAATGGACTGATCTATAAGAAATGTGTTTTACAAGATGCACATGCCTTTATAAAAATAATATTCCATTTTCAAAATATAGAATGCTTAGATATAGGAAGAATATTTTTAATTCGACTAATCTTTGGGACCCTTGCACTACTGAAGTCCCTTGTTGCTACTGTAAGATCTTCATTTCTCTCTATTAGTTTCAAATTAAAAATAGGTTCCATGAAGAGTTAATCTTCTTAGTATATTATGATTCTAAGATATCTATTATTTCTTCCAAAATCATCTTTGATTATCCTAGATTTAGTTATCTTTTCTTCTACTATTAGGATCATGCCCATGATCCTATTATTATCCATTCCATTTTTTCCTTGGATTTTGCTCTTCACCAGGGATGAGTCCTAGGGAAATAAGTGTAGTATGATCAATGATCATGGTTCAAAGGAATTTATTCATCTTATCTTGTATCTATTTTTCATCTTCAAAGAGGTTTTCTAAGTTCTTAGATTGGGTGCTCAAACCCTTGATCTTATCTACAAGCAATCCCATGATTATGTTTAGATGAGAAATGATAATAGTTTTGAAATTAAAGATTTGATCTTCAATCAATATATTGATCAAATCCTTTATTCTATCCCTTGAAGTCTAGCATTGGTCATGGATTTGTTCAAATCACTCATTAATGGTCTATAGTTCAATTCTAGATCAAAATACCATTACACAAATGATAATTCAACTTCTCTAGCTTGATTATGGTGAATACATGTCTAAACTAGGTATTTTGTATGTGCTTAGGGATTTTTAAAGGTCATATTAGTGATTTAATGGAAAAAAATATCTAAACTTGCATGATCTTTGCTACTTAGGTCCCAATTAGATTGCATACTTATGCCCTTACATTTCCCTACTCTACGAGATCTTTCACTTGGCATCTTATACTTACATGGCTCTGATGTGGCATCATCATGGCATCCATGTGGCATTTTCTTAGCATTTTTCTCATTCATATTTAAAAATTGACTATTGCCTTTTCAAAATTGTACTTTTATCTTACAATATTGGATCATCCTTGCATAGATCAACACAAATAAATGATCTTGATCTGAGAAATTGAATGTTATTAGATAATTTCTACATTTCCCACAATTATGACACTTGTCACTTCCACATTCACTCTTATCTTTATCGAAATGTCAATGTTGATCTCACACCATTGATCTTGATTTAAAAAATCAATCATTCTCCATCAATCTTGATCTTTTAAATTGTACCTCCTACTCCATGGACTATTGATCAGAATGTGTACACTCATATACGTACCATTAATATTTAAAAGATTCTCAAGATTTAATTTGTGGCCTAAAGCTATGCCACATGTTGTCTCTACATTCATCCCCAAGGCTTTTGAATTTTCAATGTTCATCACACACCATCTGATCATCCTCTTCTAAGCAAATGAACTCTATTAGATATTGATCGTCAAGGTCAAACATTAGTAGTTATTGACTATTTTTTAGCTAAGATTGTGACATTTTTCACCCTCTCACTTTTCTTGGAGCTCCATTGACATTTTGACTTGATACATATCATTAAATCAATCAAGATTGATCAAATGCATACCATTGATCTTTGGAAGATGCTCTAACTTAAAATTATGATTGAGGCCTTGACTTTTAAACTTAAATCTTACGCTATTGATCTCATTTAACTAGGCAAACATAGATTGTTGATCTTACAAATAATGATGATATTTAAGTCAATGCTCAAGAAATAAAGAACTTAGCATAATGTTTTGGACTATGGTTTTATTTTGTGTTAATAAACATGGGTAAGACCTTATGAAAAAAAATTAAGCTAAGATTTGAGACATGATAAAGGGGACCTCATGAATAATCATAGACATATCATATAATTTTATCCTAAGGTTTGTTGTATTAATAAATAAAACAAACTTTAGGGTCAAACTTTTAGGCTAGGTCTATTGTAAAAGGGACCCTCTATTCAGTTAGACCATGCATAAATATAAGGGACCAAAAGGGATTAGGGAAATAAAGAGACCAAACATAAAAAATTTAGACTAAGTTTTGGTCTTTTTACAAAACATGAATAAACCTTAGGATAAAAATTTAACTAAGTCCATGGCATGATAAATCATTCTCATGTAAATTATACACACCAAATTTGAATTTGATTTAAAGGGACTTGAGATAAGGTAATTTTTAAGTGGGTTTCAAGATAATTAATCATGAATTTAATTTGATCTTTTATATACCAAAGGATATTAAAAGGTCAAATTAATATAAAAACATGAAATCCAAGCATTGCCCATTGCAAATAGACTCCATTGGAGTTGCGACCTAAAACATGAAGATCTAATGTTATCAACTTTAGGAAAGATTAAATCATAATTATGAACAAATATGCCAAAAAAAATTAGGTTTGGATGACTTTAAAATAAGGATAATGTGAAAAACACTCTAATGGTACTCTAATCAGATGAATTTTAAAATTTAAGGTATAAATTTCAATAATTTAAAACAAGGGTCCCAATTTTTTGAAAATGGGGGTATAATGACCTCAACAGACTCTGATAGAGACCTTACGACCACAATTACTCACTCATGATTCAAAAAATTTAAAATATACCAAATTTTACAAAGGGTAGTGATGCTCCTACATCATACTACCAAGGATTAAAAAGGAAACTTTCCATGAAAATTGTAACTGACTTAGCTTGCATGTTTTTTACAACATCCATGTTCTAGGTTCATGTCCTCCTAGATATTAAGGTTTATTTTAAGCATGTAGACCTTCTTGATGTTTATTTAAAGGTATTATAACTCCTCCTTTGATGATCTCTCTCTTCCCATGGATCTCAAAACTGATCATAACAACTGATGTTTGTTCTCTTTTCTCCAAAGACCCACATATGAAATAAACAAGTCCAAAAAAACAACTTCTTGTTTTATCTCTTGGAGTTAACTTTATTCCTCTCCAAATTATGTTTTCTCTCAGGATGATAACTCTCCTTCATATTCACTTAATATTATCATCAATACAAACTTTGCTACCATGATGAAGTCCTTATCTTCTATTAGACTCAAATCATCTAATTATTTCATTGTGTTGCCACATCTACTTATATTATATAGTATACTCATAAAAATATCTTTGGTATTACATTTGTGCCATGTAAGGCATCTCTACCTATTGTAACTCAAAATTTATAGGTAGTTCAACATGTACTTCTTTATTCTGTCATGCTTCCATCTCATATATTTCTTCCTACATGTTAAACACTTTATTTTGTGTTGTTATTCCTTATTGTCTTTCCACTAGTATATTCATTAGTTTAAATTTAATCTCATATAACTCATCTTCACCTAAATTTAAATTAGCATACTCATCAAAAATAACATTAAAATGAATAACTTATGATTCTTTGATCTCCTCAAGTCTTTTTTGATTGAAACCTACTTCCTTCTTGATTGTCATGAGGCATGGTTCTACTAGAAACTCTCTCTCTCTCTCTCTCTCTCTCTCTCTCTCTCTCTCTCTCTCTCTCTCTCTCTCTCTCTCTCTCTCTCTCTCTCTCCTTCTCCTTATTATTCATCCAATGTTTCAACTTATTTAGGGTATTATAGTATTTTATCACCATACCTAGCTATCCAATTAATTGGTTCCTTGACCTTAGCATGTTACTCATGATTTTAATGTTCTTCATCTTTATGCATCTCTTTACTTATATACACACATTTCAAGAATTCATTAGTCATATTATTTTAAGGATTACTTTCCTATTTACCTATTTTGATAGGTTGTCTTGCTAAAATATTCATAATTTGTCTTATCTTCTTATCTATCAATTTCTTAATAAGCTATCTCACTTTCCTCTTAATGCATACACAAAATATTAGTCTCATCTCTTTCAAGACTTGTTATAGCCTTGCCAATCCCATATTCATTTCAATAATATCTTTCTCTCTCTAATTATTTTTCGTCACTTCCATATTCTTGTGGCATTCCTCACTTTTTAAACCCTTCATCTTTCTCTCACTCTTTACAATTCACTATCTCACACACTCTCTCTCTCTAGGTCTCTCATGACCTATCTCCATTATTTACAAGCCTACCTACTTGTCTCCTTTGACCTCACCTACGTATTTTTCACTTGAATATCTATCTCTTATAATATATTTCTCTTTTTTTTCCTCACTTTGGACTTTTCTCTCTATCTTTATCTCCTCTTGATCTTCTTTCTTAAAGCTTTCACTAACTCTTCTCTTTCCAAGCCTCTTAGCTTAATGAATTTAGACACAACACTCTTAAATTTATCTCAACTATTTTTTCCTCTCTTTAATATCCTTTTATCCTCTCCAATCCTTCATGTAACTTGAATTAGAAAATTTTACGACAACATCTCAAACAATTTTCAATACCTACTCAACATAAAATTCATGCACATGTAACCAAAAATAAAAAAACTCAAAACATACCTTATCCATAATCTACCATGATTTGATACAAAAATGATGTATATGTATTAAATAACTTGTATATTATGGATAGAAACATATTAACCTACACTCACCTCTACCAATAACTCCTAGCTTTGATCCTTTCTTGAGTTTCCCTCACTCTTAACCTCTTAGTTTCAAACATTTGTATCTCTCTTTCAAATATCTTTATCCTGTTTAGTGAACTTATGCATCCTTGAAAATATACTTAGCTTAGTCACCTTCACCTCAATCCATGTTGTATCACTTCTTCGTGCTTACATTCACATACTAGTCTTTATACCATGTTCTTAGTTCTATCTAGACTTTTCATGACTCAAACACATTACAACTTGGCTCAAAATTTGATTTAGGTTTCTTGGGATTTAATAGGATTGTTAACACCTTATTTCCACCCCATTGAGTCCTTTACAAACTTATTTTCCATCCAAAAGGTTTCTCACCACAACCTTTGGTAACCTATTATGTTTCTATGTTTGACTAAGTCTTCTTTATAGCCTTCTTTTAGGCCTTTTCTCATGGTACGTATAGGGATAATATCCAATTTTAAAAAAAGACCATACTAAATTACCATCTATCACCTTATTACATTCCACAAAGATTTTTTTCTCAATTCCACTATTATATCACATTTATAAACCCTTCATAGGCTTTGTTTAGGCCTATTAGGTCTTATTAACCCCTATCTTACACTTAGTCCTATCAAAACCATACACTTAAATAAGTTCAAACTAAAAACCTCCAAAATACCTATAAACACATTATAATCTAGATAATCACCATTTTTCACAATTTTTGTATGGTGAAATCTCTTCTAATATATGTTCAAATGTGGGAACCCTAATATAGAGTTTACGCCTAACTTTGTAAGCCTGAGAGGGTTTGCATTGAGATTTTAAACTCATAATAAGATTTCATTCCATGAATGTTTCTATAAATATTATGATCCTTTACCAATCATTTAAATCCAAACATGAGACTGTTATTTACTCTTTTCCCATGACACTATGTCTAACTATGTGCACTCAATAGGAGTGTATACATCTAAGGGGAGAGAGAATGATTTTATAGGTTTCTTAAAATTTTCCAAACCTTTGTGAAGGATTAAAAAACCCTATAATATCACTATATTCCTCCCTAAATCATCAAATACCTCTTTTGATAACTCTATTTACTCCTTTTACAAGTTTTTGGGTTGACTGTGTGAGGGTTTTAAGAATTCTTCAGGTCTATCTTGAGTTTATCACCATATATATGAAATAAACTTCATATAATATAAATAAATTAAAAAAAAATGAAATAAACTTACCAATTTTCCAAGAATGATAACAAAAACATGTTTGTATTCAAGTTATCTTCACATACTCTATTTGCACATTTAATGTCATTGCATACATAGAGAATACAGAGACTACCAACATATTTGTCTTTAATTAAATAAATATATATTAATATTATTGGGGTTATCTTTCCCTAGTATTTAAATCCATTTTGTATGATTTATAACAAAGACATTTACAATTTCTTTATTCCTCATAACTAATCTAACTAACTTCTAACTCCCTCATGTGCGTTGGGAGAGTCTTAACTATCCTAACCACTAACATACCCATCAAGATGAATAACCATGTGATTCATGTATGTTTTAAAAAACTCCTTACCCCTTATTATAGCCTAAACACAAAAACTAAAATTCTAAGACTTATTTAGACAAGGTTGAAGTCTTCTAAACTTCACATGAAGGTTTGAAAATTCAAATCAAGGATTTTGGTGGGAAAAGGCCAATGTGATCCTAATTCAAATTTGACATAGAAATAACATATAATATTGACTCCTATAGACCTCCTATGGCCAAAATGACTTACTCATGACTTGAAACATGTAAAATAAACTAGGATTTACAAAGGGTAATGAAGTTCTTACATCAATCTACCTTCCAAGAATTGACACTAGATTATTAATTACCTCTAGCTACTCAGCCTCAAGGGGACATTTTAGATAAATATTGGATAAAACAAATGTATTTGGTTACAATAGATAACTAGGGTTTGGTACAGTATACCCTCTATAGGTCTCATTGTAATTTGACAAGAATTTTGGGGTAATGAAGAGATTGACCAAAAGTAAGGTAAGTCATCTAGTTTAGACAATTATATATGAGTCTAAAGAAACCCTATTTGAATTGACCAAGAATAAAATAGTTAGGCTTGGCTAGTAGCTATAGTATGAAGAAGACCCCTTCTCATCTCTAAAGACATACAATTATGTATCCATATAGTTATTGAAGGGAATGAATAGAGAACAATCAAGCTAAAATAACACCATAAAGCTACATTTCTATAAAAAAAAACATCACCAAGGTGGAATGGGTTATTTAGGTTAGGTTAAACACCTTGAATAATATGGCTTAGTAAAAATTTAAAGGAGATGAAGTCTACAATAGGATTCTTAACACAAATATCACCTATGGTATGTATGAGATCAAGGTAAACAACTTGGTAAAGTTGATTAGGATGAATAAATTTGAAGACCTAAACCTAATCCCATTAGAGTATTTGAGCATATATCAGTATTATATAATTGGAGGAAGGAAATATTTGAACTAGTGGATTGATGACATGAGATCCCTAGGCTAGTCTCTTACCTAGCTGGGTGATAGAGTTAAAACTTTGCTTAAAGAGGCTAAGATCAGACATCTTGATAACAAAGATGGTTCCATCATCATAAAGGGTGATTTATGAGCCTAGATACAAAAATTTATCATCAATTTCAAAAATCAAACCACGATTAGAGGAGTGACCTATGGTTGGGAGATGGTAGACTTGGTAACATCTATCAATCAAATAATAAAAAAAGGTAGTGGAAATCAATGTGGATGTAGGAACTCTCTTGAACAATAATGATTCAACATCAATTATCACCATAAAATTACTAAAAAAACCTATTTTAGATTTAAAATTTATTGAAAGTGATTAAATAAATGATCTGAGGCATGGAAAGGGTAGATAGAAGCTAAGAAATAGGCTAGTAGCTAGCCCCAAAATGTTCGTTGTAGGAGCTTCTTCCTCTTTGACCCTTCTTGGAGTTTCTTATTATTATAATACACTATGAGTTTTATCATCATCCACATAATCAAGATCTTATTCTAGTACCTCAAGAGCAAGATAGCCATCTGTCAGGCTTCTTTTCTTTGATGAGTGTCATGTTCTAGTTCTACTCAATGTATATTGTAAAAAAAAATCACTTTTTTTAATAGGGAATATTATTTAGTGTTTAGAACATGAGAAAATTCTATCCACTGAGAGATTTCATATATCTAGTTATTTTGTAACTAATTTAACCATCTTAGGCAAAGAATATTATATATAGGGGTTTTCCCCCTCTATTGTACTTTAGAATATAACTTTATGAAATTGATGCAAATACAAAGAAAAATTCCAACAATTTATTCACCATTTAATTAATTTCATATTTTCTTGTTTCTCATGTTTTGAAAATGACAAAGGATTTCATTTATCTAATGGGTAAATCTGATAATAGTGTTTTTAATGCATTCTATTAGTTTGTTGTTTCTGCTATGCTAATAAAATTTATCTATGTATGTTATGTTTCCTTCTACTCTACAAATAATTGTGTTCAAATAAATATTTTGTAGGTAGATATTTTAAAGAATAATTTTTAGATATATACATTTCATTCACCTCAAAATCACCATTGCATTTATGGTATTTTGAGTCTAGCACTAGAATCTAAATAATGTTAGTTTTATTTGCACTATTATCAGAAAAAACTAAAGGAAATCTATCGGTCTTTGTTATTGCAAGATAAAACTTATTCTATTATCTACCCTACTTCCTCTTTGATTTTTTTTGCATGAATCACCTTAGATTAATTCTCATTGTAAATATTCATCTCTTTGTTTAAAGTTTGGGCAATAAATTCACAAAATATATAGTAATTTACATTATAACAATAAGAATAAATTTCAAATAGATTATGTCACTAATGATCTCATGTTATCCCTAAAATAGGGTTTGCTTCTAGACTAAAAGTTGTAGCCACATAACCATTCAATAAAAATTAGATTAATCCCTAAGGTCTTCCAGGACCTACATAATAAGTTAAGATATTACTCTATTATAAGCATTACATCCTTGGCATAGATGTACATCAATAGTAAAAATCTATAACTAGAAGGAGGGCCCTTCTTTATTGTTTTAAGTAAAATTTTATTCTATTTAAGATGAAATAGAGAATAATTTATTTAAATACACAAAGATTGATATAGAGACTATAGTTTATTTTCATCTTATGTAATATATTTACAATATTTGAAAGATTTGTGTAGACACTATAGTTTATTTTCATCTTATGTAATATATTTTTAACATTTTTAAATAATAGAAGCATATGGGATGTTATTGATCAAAGGCTAGATAAAATTCTTCAATGGATACATGTCAACTGATTACTCACATATGTGGTTACCTTGGAGGGGTGTGCCCAATCAAATCTGAATTGAGCAAGATCTGAGAATGAAGTTCATGATAACTGAGTATAACTCAAAGAATGAGAAGTTAAATTTTTAATCCATATACTTAGGATTGTATTCTATTAACACTACTAGTTTAAATGAAAGTAACCTAGTGGTGAAGGATGAAGGATTATAGATGATGTGTTTCAATAATGTGAGAGCTCAACAAATCTCAAGGCTAGGTATTGTGTTAACAAATTGAGTTGGTGAGAAATATTTATTATCTTATATAATTATAATTCCATGCAATAATAATATTTTAGGGTACAAGGCCTCAATATTAGGACTTAAATTCATCATTAAGCATAAGGTAAGGAAATTGCTAGTCCATGGTGAATCAGAATTAGTCATTAAGCAAGTATGTAGTCAATATCAATGCAATGTTTCTTATTTGATTAAATATATATAGATAATGGGATTGATCGAGAGTTTCAAATCCTTTATCATTGCCTCTATACCCAGGGATCATAATCAGTTGGTAGATGTGTTAGATTTTACAACAACAAATCTATCCCCACCTGAGGCTCTCAAATTATAGAAGTTTATAGTTGAAATTATATTGTGCCCTTCCATGTCATATAATGTCAATCACTTCTATGTGTCTGATGATGATAATTAAATCATCAATTTCATGAGTAGTTATAGAATCTTTGAGTTACAAATAATTAATGAATAGGAAGAAGAGTTTACAAAGGAGGTTGAAACTGATAAAGATGGCATAACCCAATTTAAGAAGAATATAATTTCTAAGGGATTGGTCTCTCTAGAAAGGTTATTTAATAAATATAAGTCAATAAGTGATACCAATATGCCCAAATTAAGTGGAAAAGACTACAAGCAAATTACTTTGGGTTCATTAAGAAATCCCCAAAACATCAACATCAGACTAGCTTGTATCTAATATAAATTTACCAAATCAACCAAACTACTATCCATATTTAAGGACATCCTTTCATGGTCTAAAGAGGATCCAAAAGTATTCAACAACTGGGTCATCACTCACATGATCCGTTTAAAGGAAGCATATAAACCTTTTAGGCAAAGGTGAAGACATATAAACCCCATTTTAGAGCCTCTCATTTATAAAGAATTGAAGAATTTATTGGATGCAAGAATTATATTTCTAACCAAACACTCCACATTGGTGGCCAACTTGGTCCTAGTTAGGAAAAAGAATGGTGAAATTAGACTCTATGTGGACTTCCAAAACCTCAATATATCTTCAAAAAAGGATAACTATCCATTTCCATATTTAGAAAAGGCAATTAAAATGGTTAGTGTATCTCAAATAATGTATTTTTTATATGGATTCTCTATCTACAACCAAGTGCTATTCAATAAAGAAGATAGGATGAATATTGCCTTAACAACCAAGTGGGGAATGTTCACATATAGAAGGATGCATTTCAAACTCATCAATTTTATGGATACCTTTCAAAATGCCATGGATCATGAATTCCAAGGACTAATTGGTAAGTTCATTATTATTTAAATGATGAATTAATGATTTTATTTAATCATAATAATGATCACATGATGCACCTTCAACAAGTCTTAGACAAATGTAGTACTTTTGATATCTCTATGAACCCCAAGTAAAGTATCTTTTATGTAACTAAAGATAAACTCTTGGGACATGAAATCATGAAAGATGGTATGGATATTGACCCTAATAGAATTATGATATTTTAATGTTAATTTTCCTAATGAAAAAAAAGAGTTAAAATCATTTTTTGGAAAAATTAACTTTGTACACATATTCATTTCAAGTTTCACTAAAATTGTTAGACCCCTAAATACCATGTTGAAAAAAGATGTAAGGATTTATTGGACGTTAGAGGATAATAAATCTTTACAAGACATCAAGGAATACATAGTACAAGCACCCATGTTTTAGATCAAGGTAAAAATAGGTTTTGAAGGGACCCTGAAACCCTTTAATAGTAAAAAAAGATAAAGCTTTATCGTGCATCAGGATAAGCAATCCTTAAACCTACTAAGAAGTAGCAACAAGAATAGGTTATACAAAGACAACCTCAGAAACTAGTTTGTAATCATCCCCCTAAAGTCCCAAATAAAGATCAAATATCTATCTTTTAGGGGTAAAATCTAGAATAGTTGCCTGCCTGCCATCAGCAATATTCTGCCTACTTTCTAGCTCTCTAGTTTTCCTAATGGATCTTCTTCCTGGTTTGTCAGGCGAACCAACATACGGTTTAACCTTAAAATGTTGTTCATCTCTTTTTCCATTTTTAACCAGATTAGAAGTAACATGTTTTGCCTTAGTATGCTGATCTTTTTTGCTGCTTCTTTGTTTCTACCCCCTTGGTATTGGTCTTCTTTTCAGCCCTTTTTCTTTGGTTTGGAATTTGCTTTGAGTTTTCTCCCTTATCATTCAAAGGAGGCTCTTTCACTGGGGATTCATTATCATCCAAAATCTCATTAGACTGAGAAAAAAGGTCTCCTTCCTCTAAATTTTTTCCATCTTCAGCCAAGAATTCACCTCCCTCTAGCATAGTTTTATCAACAACATCTCTCCATCGATCTTCTATCCTTTGGTAGGAAACAATTTGGTTTGATAGATCTATCAAGTCTTCTATTCTTTGTACAGGTATTATGGATTCTGGTTGCAGCCCATAACCTTCTTTCACCAAAAATTCTTACTCAAGAAGAAGCTCTTTATCCACTTCAGTATGTTTGACATTAAGATCTTGAGAAGAAGGTTCTTTTTCCACCTCAGCTTGTAGACCTTTAACATCTTCATTATTTTGTTGTTCTTGTCGATAATCTGCTTTGGGTTTCCAAACTTTCCTTTGCTGCATCTTGGTCTTACTCCCTTCCAAAACACTACTAGAGTGATTTTTACTTTTGTAAGGGCAGTTTCTGACCAGATGCACCCATGTTAATTAGGCAAGATTTTGGTAAATATTTTTGCCTTTATTATTTTATTTATGATCACACAATTGTTGTTATCTTAATGCAAAAACTAGATGATAAAGATCACCTGATCACCTTCATGAGTATGAAATTTAAGTATGTTGAATTGAGATACCCTCTCTTAGATAAACAAGCATACACTTTGGTAAAGGATATAAAAAAATTCACACATTACATCCTCTAAAACAATAATTATGTCATTGTATGTGACCCTATCATTAATCTTATGCTTAACCAAAATGAGTTAGAGGAAAGATAGGGGAAGTGGATGACCAAGATTTAGGAATATGCCATAAAGATCAAGTCAGCCAGGGTGGTTTGGGGCTAGAGTTTAATCCATTTGATTATTAAGACTGATCCTTAGATTGATGTTTTTTAGGTAGGATAAAACTAGGTCTCAAGTTAAGATTAGTAAAAAAACATTATCTATTACTTATTGAATGACACTTGCCCCTAGAGATGAAAAAATAACAAAGGATATCACTCATGCTCAAGAGTTTGAACTTCATGGTCAAAAGAGGAGTGTTCTATAGAAATTTTTCTGAAGGGATTTACATAAGAAACATCTCCAAAAAGTAAGTTGTGGACATACTCAACAAATTCCATGAGGAATAAGGAAGTGGATACCATTTAGGTAGAACCACTACCAAAAAAATACTTAAAGAAAAATATTACTATCTTATAATATTTGAGTATGCGCATGCTTAAATTTGAGTGTGTCATCAAAGTCAAGCATTTGATAGCAGAGACACAAGGGCAACCATGCCTTTACAACTAGTGATTAAAATAAGGCCATTTTCCCAATGGGGATTGGACTTCATTAGATTCATCAATCTTAACTCTTTGGTAGGATATAAATTCATGTTGATAGCCACTGATTATTGCACCAGGTGGACTAAAGTAATTAACACTAAGAATTGTAGGGCAATTGATGTCATAAAATTCCTAGAGGAAATCATTAAAATTATATTTTGGCCCCCCTTGTATTTCATATTAGATAATGGTTTGTCTTTCCAATTTATCAAATTCATAGAGTGGGCCTATGATAATAGATTGTTATCAAGTTTTCTTCAAAATATTAACCACAAGGAAATGGTGTTGTATAATTGATAAAGAAGAACTTGGTAAATGTAATGAATAAATTAGTAGATAAAAAGCCAAGGGAATGGTAATAATTATTGAAATATGCTCTCTAAGAAAATCTAACAAGATATAAGCAATATTTGAAGTCATCTCTATTTTTACTGGTATATGGGTACCAACCAATATTTACCATCACATTACAACTTCCCACTTATGAGTTCAAGATTGAATATATGGATGATGACAAAATAATTCAATTCAGAATATTTAATATCTTCTAGATGGAAGATGCTAGAGATGAAGCCCTAAAACATTTTAGCAAACACTAGGATGTAATTAATAAATGGTTTGAAAAAAGGGCTAACATTAAAACTTTCCAAATTTTAGACTTGGTCTTATTATGGGACAAATCCCATAAGAATAAAATATATCATGACAAATTCATTCCCCTTCGGATAGGGCCATATCAAATTACAAATATAGTATGTGATAATGCATTTAAACTAAAAGACTTACAAGGAAATGACTTAACTCTACCAATGAATGGATAATACTTGAAGCACTAATTCTTAGTTGTCCCTTGAACCCCTACCCAAGGACTATTATTTGGTTTAGTTTAGCCATATTATGGCTATATTAGTTTATTTTTTTATTTGATTTTTCATTATGCATTTTCTTTTAGTTCTATTCTTTCTTTATATTAGTCACTGTGTTGTATCTTAGTAATAAACCCTATAGGCAAGATCCTGAGTTTTTCTTACATTTTCCCCAAGTTATAAAATATGAAGAGTTGAAGTGTTAAAACCCATGCACATCCCCATCATTGGTTTTCCAAAGTGAGAGACTATAGTATGTATTGGTTTAGAAAGTTGGAAGAATATAATCTTGATGTTGCCATTTCATGGAGTCTATGTTTTTATTATAATTTGTAATCTAGTTCTAAAGAGCATGATTTGATTGAATAAAGGTCTTAAAATTATTACTATCCAAACATACTAGCACTTAATCTCATATCATAATATTTTATAGGTAGAACTCAGTCATTAAAAGTGAATGGTTCCTGAGTAAAAGTTCCAAAATCCCTTAAAACCTAGCCAATAAATTGGTTCCCAACCTTTACGGGATTGTAAAAAAAAAGAAAGGAAAATATACATGTATCAAGTTTAAAAATACTTGACACTATAAGCCACATTCCTTTGAAGGTTATTTTTATAACCTTCATCGGGGATGTGGATGCTCAAATGGTAATAGAGCAAGGCCTAAAATGGAGCCAAATGTATTTCTATTGGGGATATGGACACATAGATGAAAGAAGAGCAATGCCCAAGCCATCCCCTTAAAATTTTAGCATAGTTGTGTGTGTGTGTGTGTGTGTGTGTGTGTGTGTGTGTGTGTGTGTGTGTGTGTGTGTGTGTGTGTGTGTGTGTGTGTGTGTGTGTGTGTGTGTGTGTGTGTGTGTGTTTATAAGTGCTTTCTTAGAACTACATTCAATGCCATTAAGCTTGAAGTCACTAAATATAAAAATCGAAGGCATGTTGGTCAATCAATTCAAAGCACACACATATTATGGATGGTTTTTAGATTTTTAGGATTTAATCCATCAAGTGTAATGTTATTAATTATATAGAATCAATTCTAATATTTCTTATACCTACCAAGGAATGACTACTTAATAACTATATTCTAAACTAGGATATATGAATTCTAACATATTGTTATGTTTCCTATAGAGGTTGCCAATTTTTTAGAACAACATGCTCCATTTTTCCAAAAATGGGGACCCTATGAAAATGTTGGATCATTCTCCCTAGGATATATCTTACCCTTGGTACTACATGACTAAAACCCCCTTGTATGACTTAAATGGTTTAAAATCATTTTAATTCATAATAAACATTAACGAGGTAATTTTTTAAAATATTTCCTTAATGTCTAGTTCAATGATATTTCTAATGATATAATTTGTTTAAAAGTGATCTTATAAGGAGTTACATTCAAATATCGAAGGTATGATCCCTAGAACTCAATAAAAGTTAATTGATATTTTTCATATCATGATATTTCTTTAACTATGTCCAAATTTATATATGATAATATGACATACCTTATTTTTTAATTTTAGACTAAGGTCTAAGTCAGTTTTCATACTCAAAGTTTACAACTTTAGACTTGTCCCTTCTCTTTTATCTCATGATTTGATAAATTTCACATTTTTTTTCTTTGTATAAGAAGCTGATACCAAATCAGCCTCAATTATCATGTGGTGATATCACATGCATTAGTCACTCAACTTCATGCCACTTGGAACTAAGTGCTGTCTTATAACCTAAATTATTTGTCTCATTCCTTTTAGCCTTTAAGAAACTAAGTGACCCAATTACCAAATCACATCATGCCACTTGGAACTCATTCATAGAAAAGTCAAGGATAAGTTACAAAAGTTTGTGACCCAATGACACAATGGAAGTTACCACTTATCACTCACTTGAAGTATTCTAAGTTCAAAGTTATGAGGTTCATGACCTCGTGACCCAATTAGAATATCCATGTGTCACTTAATCATGACCTTTCAAGGATCCTGTTATTTTATAAAGTCTTTCAACCCAACAACCCAATCATATAATGCCACTTAGCACTCATTCAAACCCCCCATAGCTAAGGTGCAATGTTAAATTTTAATAATACTATAATTACATGATAAGGTGACACTTGGAACTTAGTTGCTCAGACCTAGGTAGTTAGATATGACATGGAAGCCAACTAGAAATTGGCATAAATAGGTTAATGACACATAGACTCATATCTCATGATAATAATATGATCAAAGGAAACCGTGAAACCTAATGACTATGAAATCCAATCAAAAGGTGACACTTGGCAAAGTGTTTTGATATCCAGGTTCATTAAAACTTTCATATAACAAAGCCACATGACAATGAGAGATATTGAGAGCTTCCCACTTGACAAACTAGTAGAAGTTCTAAGGCCATGTTAGCCAAAGGATGAAAGGGTTTGAACCATGTAAAAATTAGAGAAGAGTGATCTAATCAAAGGATGACATTTGGTATAAAGTCATATAATCCACTCAGGTGGTTAAATATTGAAAATATAAGGATAAAGTGCCTAAAAAGGTACCAAGTGTTGAATACATGTCAAGTGAAACCCTTAAGTGGCACACACATATATAAAAGGAACAAATTATAGTTATGAATTAAATGTTGATGGGGTTTGTTTAGGTGGATTTAAAGCCAAGTCACATCACTAAAAATTCAAGCCTATGATAATAGGCCACATGGAAAAAGTGATGGTAGTGATTGGTTGATTCCTTAAAGTAAATTTTTAAAGCCATTAGAATAAAATTGAAGAGACACCAAGGCTTTAAATCAATGAAAACTAAGATATTTGACATTTATGACTCATATCATTTAGTTTAAATTCTAAATTCAAAGTTTAAATCTTTCCATCTCAAAGCATTAGGTTCACATTCAGTTGTTTCCTGTTAAAGAATTCCAAAGCATTCTATCAATTTATTAAGGACATTTGTGCATTCCCCTACCATTAAAGAAATATTAAATTTCATAAATCATAGAAATTGAAACCATGGATGAAGCTAAAACATCTAGATCTTGCAAGCATGAACAAGTTCCATTCTTCCATTCTTATGGAAAAAATATCATCTTTTAGGACACCAATTTCAACTTTGTTTCATTGGCTACAAAGCTAAACACTATAAAAACTTTTTTTACCATGTAGAAAATACTATGGATAGATACAATGGTGATGAAGAATGTTAAAATGAGGTAGAGGACATATTTGACATTATATCACTCAAATCTATGGGTTTTCACAATGTTGCATCTAACTCGAAGGTACTCGACTATGTAGACTTAGACAACCACATGTTTCTTTGATTTAGATGTGTTAATAATATGATTAAATATTTGAATTTGGGTTAAGACATTACCTTCATATCTAGGATATCCTTTTATTCTTACTAAGATCTACCCAAACTAGAGAAAAAATACAATTAGGAAATTGTGACTTAGTGAGTCCAAACACATGACATCAAGGAAGTTTTGAGAAACTAGGCTAAGAACAAGGGAAAATCTGTATGAAAAACCAAAATCAAACAAATCACCATAACCCAATTCATAAAATGAGTATGAATGGTAATGGATATGATGAACCAATTTCATCAGGATGAAGACATAGGCCAAGTAGATGAGAACTAGGTTCTGCATCTATCTATGATAATAGATGATGCAAAGACTCCCCTTTTGGAGAAATTATATCAGGTAACTTGGTAGCATAGATCAAAAAGATCATGGCCAACCAAGGGGATCATTTTTACATGATGTCCTATCTGATGGATACCATCTACACCACCTAAAAGTTCCCATATTTCACCAATTGGGACCCCAAATTGAAATGGATTGTGCCTGATACCTTCTCAAAAGTCATAGTGTACAAATACAAGAAAGAGATGAGGGAAATTATTGAATTTTTATACCCTATAGTGTATATGGAAATCAATTAAAGGACCATTCCTAGACTATTAGAGGAAATTATATCAATACTGAGCACTTTGGGATCTTATAGGTATTATCTAAATTACATAGTGATGAGGATAGTTAAAATTGTGGCATCCCCCCTCAAGTTTCCCATTACATTACCAGACAATTTGGTTGAACAAGAAATTACTTTTAAATTACTCATAGGGGTGGATCAGCTATGAAATAATAAAAAAATATGATTGGTCCACCCTCAACAATATAACATTGGTCAATTTAAGATAGAGAATTAGAACTCTATCATTATTATTTCCAAGCAAAGGCCCACCTTTAACTTGGAAAGAAATGGAAACATGAAATGGGACCCATAGCATAAAACATTCAAACATTGCATCAAACATAAGTTAACTTTGAGCATCACCTACCATCATAAGCTAGAGGATGAAGATATATTTACATCAATTATTCCAATGATCAAGAGATAAAGTAGATATGAAAGGATGTTAACATTCCTCTTGTTAAGGGCAAGTTTAAAGATGCAAGTTACTATGAAGTTTTCAAGCTTGATGATGTTGACACAGGAACACCTATACCCATAGTTCATGTTTTTAGTATTGAAGAGGAAAGACCAACTGACCCTCAACATAGTTAGAGGATATTACAAGTGGTGTCTCCTACTTTAGAGAAGGGAAGAATTTAGACTAAAAAACATACTAAGAAAGATTTTATTTAAGGAGAAACATATAAAACCCCATTCTAGGAATAAAATGTTACCTTAGTGTAGGTAGATCCTTATATAGTTCCTCCATCTTCAATTAAGATAGTTTCATTACCAACTATAACACTAATAGCTTCCACCTCATAACTTCCTCCCCTACTTCTTGTCAAAGAGGAACCCAATCCTACTAATTAGGAATGTTTTTATTTTCTTCACATATTTCTAATTATATATCCCTTGGGTATTTCTATGAACCCCCAACCCTAGATCACATGACCCTAGTATCTTATAGGTCCCTCACAGGGCCTGTGATTAGGCCCATGACCATCCCTTTGCCCACTGTCAACCCTTTTGTTATGTCCTCCACTTCAAAACTATATATGATGTCTGATATCCCTCCGATTCATCTAAGGCCCATGCTTAGGCTAGGTCCTCAATTTCTAAAGAAATGGCCTAACATTTTCATACCCCCAAGTGCCTTTATTTCCAACAAGTGCTCATGTTAGGGACTAGTTCTTCATTGTCTATATAAGTAACACTTCCCACCTCATCCCCAAATTATAAATTTATCTTGACTAGCTCCAAAGTTACTTCTTAAACATCTATGATTTAGATGTTTTCAACAACTTGTCTATTTTTGATAGAAACACATTCACCTACACTCACCTCTACACATAACTCCTAGCTCTGATCCTTTCTTGAGTTTCCCTCATTCTTTACCTCTTGATTTAAAACCTTTGTATCTCTATTTAAAATATATTCATAATTTTAAGTGCACTTATGCATCCTTGAAAATAAAATTTGCTCAATCACCTTCACCTCAATCCATGATTTATCACTAACCCTTGCTTGTCTTGACATACTAGTCTACATACTATATTCTTAGTTCTATCTAGCCATTTATTGACTCAAACACATTGCAACTTGAGTCCAAAGTTGATTTAGGTTTTTTGGATTTAATAGTATCCTTAACACCTTATTTACACCCTATTAAGTCCTCTACAAACTTATTTTCCATCCATAAGGTTTCTCACCACAACCTTTGTAAAATTACTATGTTTTAACTCTTGAGTGAGTCTGCTTAGTAAAAATTTTAGGCCTTTTCTCATGGTAAGTATAGGTACAATATCCTATTAAAAAATACCATATTTAGATACCCTATACTACCTTATTGAATTACACAAATATTCTTAGCTCAATTCCACTATTAGATCATATTTCTAAACCCTTCATAGGCTTTGTTTAATCTTATTAGATCTCCTTGACCCCTATCTTACACTCAATCCTATCAAAACCATACGCAGATGTATGTTCAAAACAAAAACCTAGAAAATATCTTGATACACATTAAAATCAAGATAATCACTAGTTTTCACAAATTTTTATGGTGGAATCTCTTCTAATACATGTTCTTGTGTGGAAACCCTAGTACAAGGTTTATGCCTAACTGTGTAGGTCCAAGAGGGTTTGTATTGAGATTGTAAACCCCTAATAAGATTTTATGATAATTTTAAGGTTTTTAATGTTTATATAAATACTATGATCCTCTACCAATCATTATAATCCAAACATGAGGTTATTGTTTACTCTTTTCCCATAACAAAAGTGTTTAATTATGTGCACTCAATAGGATTATATACACCTGAGATGAGACATAATGATGTTATAGGTTTATTGAAAGGTTATAAAACTTTTTTAATGCTTAAAAAACCATATAATAACACTATATACATCCTTCAATCATCAAATACCTCTTTTTATATCTCCATTTACTCTTTTTACATGTTTTTGGTTGATTGTGTGAGGGTTCTGATAATTCTTTAGGTCTATCTTGAGTTTCTCATCCATACATATGAAATCAACTTCATATAATATAAATAACTTAGAAAACACAAGGAAATAAAATTACCAATTTTCCAATAATGACAACAAAAACATGTATTTATTCAAGTTCTCTTCACATACTTTGTTTACACATTCAATGTCATTACATACATAGAGAATACATGGACTACCAACAAATTTGTATTCAATTAAAGAAATATCTATTCATATTATTGCAGTTCTCTTAATTTACAATTTTAATCTATCCCCATAACTCTAAATACTAGTAAAAACATTTACAATTTATTTTATTCCTCGTAATTGATCTAACAAACTTCTAACTCCCTCGTGTACATTGGGAGAGTCTTAACTAGCCTAACCAATAAAATACCCATCAATATGAATAAGAATGTAAGTAATGTATATGTTGAAAAACTATATTATTATAGATTAACCACACAAAATACAACATTGAGACTTATTTATACAATTTTGAAGTCTCCTAAACTTCACATGAAGGTTTGAAAATTCAAACAAAGAATTTTGGCATGAAAAGGCTAATGTGATCCCAATTCAAATTTAACATAAAACTAACATCTAGGATTGACT